>JAMSGZ010000169.1:0-125000 GCA_030272315.1 Paspalum vaginatum | reverse complement strand
GAACAAGGAGCTGCTGAAATCTACAACAACTGCACTGAACACCATGCTGAACATATGCGCCCTAGAGGTTGGCTCATCAAGACCACTATTAGACCGGGTGGCAAACCTAGCTGATGATACCAAGAGACATCTTCGAGGGCGACTGAAATCAATCCTCCAACACGTGCTGTTGATGCTGAAGATAACTCAGCCAGAGCTAAACTTAGCCAAGTTGATAGCGAAAGTTGGAGCTGATCCGAGTGATGCCACCATTGACAAATATGCCTTAGAGATTCAATGCATAGCAGAGAAACTGATCTCAGAATTCAAACTATAAATTTGAACTCTTCCTTGCTAGGCTTTAATTGTACCTGTCATGAGTGTTAGTCTGTAGGACAACAATGTCAGAATTCTTAGATGACATGAAATTGTTAATGACTACTCGTCCTTATATACGATTCTGTGAAAGGAAAAATTGGGCCCTTGAATTAGCATTAGCATGCGGACTTGCTCGAAATCGAAAAACGTGCAAACGAGTACAGAATTTAATCAATTGAACTGAAAACTTATCAAAAAACGCAAAATGCAAGGCCAGATCGTGCCTATCTGTTATGAGTACTTGAGGGCACGTAGCACTGACTGTAGGTCCACGACCTAAGCCAATTGCCCAGTGGCTAGGGTCGGATTGCTCCCTATTTATGAAAACGCGAAGGCATGTAACACCAGCTGTTGGTCATCGACCTAGGCTGATTGCCCCGTAAGGAGGGTCGGATTGCACCCTTTTTGTGAAAATGTGAAGGCATGTAACACCAGCTGTCGTTCAATGACCTAGGCTGATTGCCCCGTAAGGAGGGTCAGATTGCACCCTATTCTGAGTAAGCGTAGGCATGTAACACCAGCTGTCGGTCATACGACCTAGGCTGATTGCCCCGTGATTAGGGTCGGACAGCACCCTAGCTTGAGTAGGAGAAGGCATGTAACACCAACCATGAGTTGGGTCAGGACTCATGACCGATTGCCTGATTATCTGAGTATGAAGACACGATTCACCAGAGGTCATATGCATTCATGTTATGAGGACAAGAAATATGCACAGAGACCATGCATTCATTTATTATCTGAGTACATTCGACAGAACATGACTGAGGACGAGTCCACTTGAAATCAGGACTAAGCATGAGTACAGACTAAAGTACATGACTTCTGAGGTCGCATGATGCCTAAGAGTAGAACTTGCGCAGATGCTCGATATTCCACGAATTCCCGACCGGGGTGCCATCCATCTCAGATAAGCGATAGGATCCTGGCCGAGTAACTTCTATAATGATGTAAGGTCCCTCGCAAGGGGGGGACAGCTTATGGCACCTGACCCCCTTGAGGACCCTCCGGAGGACCTGATCTCCCACGAGAAAAGCACGAGGACGCATGTTACGCTCATGATAACGGCGTAGAGTCGGCTGATAGCATGCCGACTGAATCACTAAGTTAAGCCGCTCTTCTTCCAGTAGATCGACCACCTCAAGCCACATACTTTCTGCTTCTGCGATATCTTTGAATGCCAATCGCGGTGCCCCGTGTGCCAGGTCAGTAGGTAACATTGCCTCCAAGCCATATACCAAGAAAAAGGGTGTGTTCCCATTGAGGGCTTTACTTGGCTGCGTTCTGAGGCTCCAGACAATGTATGGGAGTTCTCTGATCCACTTGCCAGCTAATCTCTCATCCTTATCGAAGACTCTTCTTCAAAGCTTCCAAAATCATCCCGTTATCTCGGTCAACCTGGCCATTAGCACGAGGGTGCGACACCGAGACATACTTGATGAGTATAGACTTCTCGCCGCAGAAGTCAAAGAATTCCGAGCCTGCGAAGTAGGAACCCTGATCTGTAATGATGCTGTTCGGAATTCCAAAGCAGAATATAATCTCTAGGATGAAGCCACTTCTTTTGCTGAAGTCAAAGACAAGATAGGCTTGACCTCGATCCACTTGGTGAATTTGTTGATAGCTACCAACATGTGAGTGTAACCACCTTGAGCCTTCTTGAGTGGGCCCATCATGTCGAGCCCCCAGCATGCAAAGGGCCATGAGACAGGAATATTCTGCAGTTGTTGAGCCGGCCGGTGATGTTGATTCGCGAAGAACTGACATGCCTCGCACCGCTTGACGATCTCTGCAGTGTCTTGCTTAGCTGTCGGCCAGTAAAACCCGGCCCTGAATGCCTTCCCAACCAATGTCCTGGACGCGGCATGATTACTGCACTGCCCATCATGGATCTCCATTAGTAGACTTCTACCTCGAGACTCGTCGATGCACTTTAACAGAACTCCGGCTGCGCCGCGCTTAAACAAGTCACTGTCGATCAATGTGTAGCTAGCCGCACACCGAACGAGTCGCTCGGCTTCTGCTTTGTTGTCAGGCTCGTCCCCATCGCTGATGTACCTGATGATTGAGACCCGCCAATCAGCCGGAGCATCCTCTAGGCTCAAAACGTAATGCTCTGGGGGTTCTAGGTCGCGATCAAAGGACGTACGAGGTAACTCCTGGACGAATACTCCTGGGGGAATTTTAGCCCGGGACGATCCGAGCTTGGACAGTAAGTCCACGTCGGTGTTGCCGTTGCGCTCCACATGATGAAATTCAAGGCCATCAAATTTGTCTTCCAGTTTCTGAACTTCAGTGCAGTATTTGTCCATGACTTCCATGGTGCAATCCCAGTCCTTGTTGACTTGACTGATTGCCACTAGGGAATCCCCGTAGACCATGAAGCGCCTGATGCCGAGTGAAATCGTGATGCGCAGGCCGTGTAACATAGCATCGTATTCTGCCGCATTGTTGGAAACTGAGAAGAGAATTTGAAGTACATACTTAAGCTTCTCACCTTTTGGGGAGGTCAGGACAATGCCTGCCCCGGCGCCATCTATCTTCAGTGACCCATCAAAATACATCTTCCAGAAGTCCAGAAGCTTTGGGTTATCAGGTACCTGATTCTCCGTCCACTTGGCGATGAAATCAGTCAGAGCTTGGGTCTGGATAGCGGTGCGTGGGCGGAATTCGATGTCATGTGCTCCCAGCTCACACACCCACTTAGTGATTCTCCCCATAGCTTCTTTCTTCCGTAGGATCTCGCTGATGGGGAACGAAGTGACCACCACCACCTTGTGCTCCTCGAAATAATAACGGAGCTTTCGAGCTGTGATGAGGACCGCATACAGTAACTTCTGAACCTGAGGATACCTGATCTTGGATGGGCTGAGCACCTCACTGATGAAGTAGACTAGGTGTTGAGTCGGCTGAATATGCCCTTGTTCCACCCTCTCGACAACCAATGCTGAGCTCACCACATGAGTCGTACAAGAGAGATACAACAGCAGATCCTCAGCAGGGGAATCCACTGTGGTTCGATTTGGTGATTTCAACACTGGAGGATTCATCAAGAACCGCTTGAGGGCCTCAAGCGCTTCCTAAGCTTCTAGCGTCCACTGAAACCAGTCCACCTTCTTCAAGAGCTTGTAGAAAGGCATGCTATACTCGCCCAGTCGTGAGATGAATCAGCTCAGCGCGACCATACACCTGATGAGCTTCTGCACCTTTTTCTGCGACTTGGGAGGCTGCATCCTGAGAATCACGTCGATCTTCTCGGGATTAGCCTCGATCCCCCGCTTGCTAACGATGAACCTGAGTAATTGTCCGGCTAGAACCCCGAATACGCATTTAGTCGGGTTAGGCTTACAGCGGAACCTTCTCAGGCTGTTGAAGACCTGCTGGATGTCGTCGACGAAGTCTTCTGCATTCTTCGTCTTGATCACTACGTCGTCGATGTAGGCTTCAACACACTTGCCCCAATGCTCGGCCAAGCATGTATGGATCGTGCGCTAGTATGTGGCCCCGGTGTTCTTCAAACGAAAGGCATAGAAGTGTAGCACCATGCCCCGAATGCTGTGATGAAGGCTGTCTTCTCTTGATCCTCCAAAGCCACGCTGATCTGATGATAGCCCGAGTAGCATTCGAGGAAGCGTAGGGGAGAGCATCCGGCCGTCGAGTCGACTACTTGATCTGTCCTAGGTAGCCTGAAAGGATCCTTCGGGCAATATTTGTTGAGATCAGTATAATCAACACACATCCGCCAGTCTACTTTATTCTTTTTCAAAACGAGTACAGGGTTTGCAAGCCCCTCGGGATGCATGACTTCTCTAATAAACCTGGCAGCTTGGAGCTGGGTTCACTGCGCACGAATCGCCTCCCTCTTATCCGGAGTAAAGTGACGCAGCCTCTACTTGATCGGCTTGGCGTTGGGGAACACTTTGAGTCTATGCTCGGCCAATTCTCTTGGGACTCCAGGCATATCAGCAGGCTTCCAAGGCGAACATGTCCCAGTTGTCCCTGAAGAACCGGACAAGCATGCTTTCCTATTTAGGAGGTAGGATTGCATTGATGGTCACCGTCTTCGAGGCGTCGGGGAGGTCGAGGCTTGCTTCCTTGGTCTCCACGGTTGCTTGGATCGCCGTGGTGGGGATCTGCTCATGAGTCAGGATCGCCTGGTTTTCCTTCGGGAGCTTGTTCGCGTCGTCAATGAGTCGGCGCTGAGCCACCGCAGTGGTTGTGGCATAGGCCGTCTGGAAAGCCTCTCGTGCGTAGAGAGCAGAGGCCTTGAAGTCTACCCGCACGGAGAGAACTCCACATGGGGCCGGCATCTTTAGGACCAGGTACGAGTAGTGGGGGATAGCCATGAACTTGGCTAACCCGGGGCGCCCAATGATGGCGTTGTAGGCGGAGTCGAAGGTAGCCAGCTCGAAGCACAGGGTCTCGGTGCGAAAGTTTTCCTCCATTCCGAAGGTGACGGATAGACTGACGTGCCCCAGCGGGTACTCCGCCTCGCCAGGCATGATTCCGAAGAATGGACTATCCGACTCCTCTAACTCGTCAATGGAGAGGCCGAGAGATAGCAAGGTCTTGGGGAACATGACGTTGATGCTGCTGCCGCCGTCGATCAGGGTCCTCATGACCCGGCTCTCGTGGACCACCGGGCTAACCAGCAGGGGGTATTTGCCCGAGTGATCATACTTGAGCCACTGGTTGGCCCAATTGAAGGATATCGTCAGGTCTGACCAGCTGTATGGCTCTGGAGGTTACTTGGTGGCCGCCAAGACTTGGCGGTCATCGAGCTTCTGCTGCCACTTGCTCTCTAGGGAGCCATGCCACCCGAAGATGAAATTGACATGCCGGTTGATGTTGGGGAAGCCGGCACCGCTGCCCCTATTCTGCTTAGGTGGGGGCCCCTGATCACGCGGGAGTGGTGGTGGAGGAGGAGGTAGAGCCATGAAAGGCCTGCCGTGAGCAATCGAAGCCTTGTGGTAGGGATACGATGTGTCGAGGAGCTGGTTGAGTGACCTCTACCCCTTGCCGCAGTGGAACGCGTGGCCGTGTGGGTGATGGCCCCACAGTCTGGACTTCCTCCCGTGGTCTCTTCTCCCAACGGTGATCTTGCCGTGAGGACTCTTCACGCTTCCCACGTTCTTCTCGTTGTGCATCGACCAAATCCCAAGCTCGCTCATCCGCGGTGATGTATCGGTCGGTGTCGCAGAAGAGCTGCTCGGACATGACCGTGGACTTTTGCAGGAGGGCCTTTACAAAAGCCTCATCCCTGGAGCCTCGGAAGAAGTCGTCGATTACTGCCGCATCAGTGATGTTGGGAATTCTGTTCTGCATCGACTGAAATCGCTTGAGGTACGATTGAAGACCTTCGCCATCCTTGCGCTCGATAGACTTGAGGTCCCAAGGCTGTGCCATCTTGTCTCACAGTGACTGGAAATTGGCGATGAAGCGCCAACAGAAGTCATCCCAGTTGTCGATGCAGTCGTGCCTGAGGTGTCGTAACCACTGTAGCGCATCCTGTCCCAGGATGATCGGGACGTAGGCCGTCATCACGTCTTTACTCGTGCCGGCCGCGCTAGCTACTGTCGAGTACACAACCAGCCAGCCAGTGGGGTCGAGCTTTGCCTCATACTTGTCGATGTTGGATACATTGAAGTTCTGCGGCCACGCAACTCCACGGAGCCGAGTGGTGAAAGCCGGGATTCCAACCACGCCACGATGGGCTGGTTCGTACTGACCTCCATCTTGAGTTGCTGGATCGCGGCGTTGAGGGGACCGAGTGTGATTCCCCCCTAACCGGTCGCAGACTGAATGCCGTGCTGTCGGGCTGTTGATAGATGCCCCGGCCGAGTTAGCTCTGACCCGGTCTTCTTGGTGTGGCACCCTAAAGTCACGGTCGTAGTTGTTACGATGTTGGTGCTCCTCTGCATGTCATTCTACGCGCAATCTTTCGATGTTTTTACGCGCATCACGCCTCTCGTTGATGGCTTGACGGGCGTCGGGGGCGGCTGGAGGAATGGCTGAAAGGAGGTGATGAGCTGCCTGCGCGAAGATCCGCCGATATGCTTCCTCCTCCGGAGTCTAAGGGAGTGTGTCCGCTAGCCACACCAGGACTCTCCCCACTTGACTCGGGGTGTCCATGGCCACGGCGAAGTCAGGCAGCAGGTTACGCCCTGCCGGTAGAGGTGGTCGGGGTTGAACGTGGTTCTCTGCGTCGTGCACCGCTCCCCCGTGATCCCGCTGGTACTGTTGGTCCTGCATGTGTCGACAGTCGCGCCGCCGACTGTTTTGTTGCCGACGGAATTCAGCTTGCTCCGGTGTCTCGTCTGGATCGGTCTCCTCATCCTGTGAGACGGGCAAGGTCGGCTCTTGATTTCACGCTTTGTGGTGATAGCGGATGTTGCGCTGCTAGTTGCGATGTCGTCGCTGATCACGCTGATGAGGTGTTTCTCCATTGACGAAAGGCTCGTCACCAGAGACAGGGTCATCCTCCACCGGCATGCTGATGACGAGTACCTCGGAGAAGTGCGTTGGCACCTCCGAGCAGGCCTGATCGTCGAGGAGTGTCAAGGACCCCTCTGAGCTTCACTCTGAGTCGGGAAGCGTGGATCCCGATGCCATAGTCGTCTGAGGTTGCTTGCTTTTGGGCTTGGAGGGAGACTCCAAGTTGCAGACCATCTCAATGCAGGCAAGCTCACCGCCCTCTCGGGGAAGAGGTGGCCAGTCAACTGCTGTGGAAGTGCAATCTCTGACTTTGCCACCATGCGCGTGCTGCGCCACGTAGCGGTTCTGCCGCTCGAGGTAGAGTTGATGACGAGGCTGAAATGAAACCCAATCACCAGTTCCTCGACCACGTGATAGATGTCGTCGTCCACGAGCGGTGTGGACGTTGAACTTGAGGGAGGTCTTGTCGTCTTCTCACCGCCCCCCTCCTTGAGTCGAGGTGGCTAAGGCTGCAGTTGATGGCGAGGGCTTGTGGTCTCCCGTCGCGCATCCTCATCGTGTTTGAGGAGAACCGTGGCGAGAGGAACGAACCGTAGATGCGACGAGGTCGACTGACGAGCCACCGCGGCGTTGCAAGGACCTCGGGGAAACTTGGTGGGGTCCCGATCTTGCTCGCGATCTATGGCTTTGCTGCTTCGACCATCAGTCGGGAGCAAGATCGGGGTCTTTTGGCGAGGTGGTGTTACTGGTGTAGAAGTCAAGGACGTGCGGCGAGTCACCGGTTGCTGCGATTTCTTCTCCCGACTGATCGGAGTCCAGACTCGAGTTGGGGAAGTGGAGAGCGAGGTGCGTCGAGTCAGCGAGGACGGAATCGCCGACTGTGGTGGAGGAGTGGGGGCAGATCTGCGCGCGACTGTCACCTCGACCGCCCGTCGAGGTCCCGACCTAGATTGGATCGGGGTGCGACTTGGCGCCTTACACCGGGGTAGGACAAACCTAGGCTCAGTGGCCCTGGTGGGCTGGTGTGTCGATGCCCAAGGACAAGCTGGCTCGGCACCGAAGGTTGCTGGTCACTGGCCTGCCACGCACTGAGTAGACCCAGATGTCGGTGAAGTCGAAGGGAGCTTCGGAGTCGGCGACAGTGCTTTGCAGCCACGCGCCTCCCCCATGGCACCGATGAGGCGGTGTGGATCGCCGGATTGATCGGCGATGAACGAGATGGATCCGAAACAGATCATCTCGCCCGGAGCGAACTTGCTGACGTTATTGATGAGGTTGGTGATGGAGCTAGCTTGATGCCGATGCCGCCGAACCCCTACTTGGCGCGCCAACTGTCTGGGTTTAGTTCCGGCAGTGCACCATGGGATGGGTCACGTGGAGCTTTTGTGGCTCGGCGGGATGGACGTAACTCGATGGTTCGCCGGAAAAGTGATGAAGACACAGAGATATATACAGGTTTGGGCCGCGAGATGTGTAAAACCCTACGTCATATTTGTGGTTGGTTGTATTGCTGCGCGTTCTCGAGGTTTCAATGAGGGTTACAGCTGGATTGCGATGGGAGTAACTATCCTCTGTAGGGGTCCCTCATCCACCTTATATAAGCTGACAGAATCTTAGGTTTCAAGTTGATTTCCTTCTATATCTCCTAATCGGTTCAGATTACATAAAATCAAACAAAATCTAAGTTTCCATCGTATCTTCATCAATCTCCTCAAATCTCGGAACCAGAGTCCGAGCCAAACTTCCCTGTTTGTTCTCCAGTTTGCGCCATCGTTGCCTTGAACTCCAAGCCATTGCGACCACGATCGGGCCCGGGCCAAGCGTTCGGCCCACGGAAATGGCCACTCACCCGACTCAGGCCCACTGCTGGCCCATGTCCTGGATCGATGCCATGAGGAGCCAGGGGATATCTATCCCTCACAACTGTCCCTGACTTGTTGTCCTCCTAGCTTACTTGTTTTCTTTCTAACGGTGCTTGGCTTGTATCCGAAGGTGCTTTGTGTCAATTGTTCCTAGCTATTGGTTGACGTGACTGAGTAGTAATCGTTGGATGAATTATAGTTTGATATCCCTATCTCAATGCTTCCCTGTTGAACTAAATATGGTACCTAGGAATACTCTTGTGTGAAAGGCTACAGCAGTCTCCGTGCACTTGTGGAGTAAATCTGATAGTCTTAGAGCCGCTAACATGCTTTTCTGGCACCATTGCCCAGGAAGCGTTGATTTAGAATATTATTTTGTTATTCATCTTTTTGTTATTGCTCTTTCTTTTTATTTGAAAAATAAAAAAATAGTAATTTAGAAAACCAACTCTTCAATTTTGCTCTATCAATTGAGTAAATCTTGATCATGTTTTTCATGCTACCTAAAGTTTACATTGAAACGGGGCTTTTCATAAAAACATAGATGTGTGCCCAGAGACTAATTTTCAAATTAAGCGTGGTGCTTATGTTGGATTAGCCTCTTTTTATCAAATCAATGCATAGTGTCTTGTCTTATAAATGAGCTATGTATAGACTTCGGTAGTAATGTTCCGTGCTAGTTCATATACCACGACTGTTGAGCTAGCTGGATCTCTCAAGTCCAATGGAGATGCAAAATCTCGATGACGTTTCAAAAAATGCAATCCGTTTTTTTCAAGACCGTGGATTTGAGTAAAAGTTGGAGAGACGAAAGTCATGGTTTAGCAATATGGTTTGTGCTATGTTTTGGTGTAAAATATTTTGCTTGAACTTTGTTGAAACGAATTCCATGCCTTTACTCATTGCGATAGTCCCAAGATACACATAAGCTATCACAATTCATATGTTTCAATCGGTATCACATCCATAGCTTCGAATATTGTGACATTATTAGAATATTGGCCAAAGCTGGTACAAGTCCAACAAGACTAAATCAAGCAAAAATTGTAACTAGCAGCGGAAATTAGTTCTTCGAGTCCACCTCAATAGGCATCATTGAGCATAGCATAGCAACCCTAGTCATGCCATCCATCGTAAGTATGGTTGTCGTTCAGCTCATCCCCAGAACCTATGCGCTAGAACGTAGGCCACCCTGAGACACTCCCCTAAGTGGCTGCATCAAAAGTAAAGGGCTAGCTCAAATGGAAGGCTCTAGGCTTCCTATGTGAGCGCGTATAGAACAGTATACATCCAGTTGATTATGTCATTGTTTAGCTCACCACCAAACTCCTCTTCCATAACAAGCTCTCATCAAACTACATCTAGGGCAAGGACATCTCCCACCCATCCAAGCCTTAACAGCCACAGCCGGATTCCAAACAATCAAGGGAGAAGAGAAGAAATCCCTTGCTAAATGAAGTGACTATCCGCTCTTGGTCTGCTCATGACCGTGGATGCTGGCTATACACATAGATTCACACTCTACAAAGGTTTGCACACATGTACCCATACGAAGTGGAACGGGAGCAGTGGACAACCACGCCTGGCCCACAACACCGATCAGTGAGTCCCCCCTTTGTGGCACCATCCTGCTTTTTCGAGCTGGAAAACTGTGTGGCTACACTACCACCACACTCATGGAACTGTGAGCTTGGCTAATCCGAGGCCCCATGGGTCGAGTATATCGCGGATGAGAGATTACAACGCAACCGACATCACCACCTAACACTATCGCCTTACACCTACAGTGTTGTTGCCCTTCAGGAGAGGTTGTTGGCGTCTCTTAACCTAAACAGGTTTTACTTTGCAAGCGCACAGAGACCGTTTTAGCCTTTCACCTAGAGTATTCCAAGGTATCACAAATTTCCATAGGAAGCGGCAGGTAAGAGAGTGTAACTAGATAAACAGAAGTCGAATGAACCGTAAACTTAAGCAATTAAATCGACTAGTCATTAGACAGGGGTAAGTGATAAATGATAGGTGTACAGTGGAGAGATGAAATAAGCTACCAAAGATACTGGTAGAAAGGTATAGTTGCCTGGGAGCACAACGAGTGAGATAAAATTCCCAAACTGTATTCTATTCAGCTGCAAAGACTCTATCACAACTAACTTAGGAAATTCAAGTAAACAATTTAGGGTCATGTGTCGAGCGAAATTCTAGCACCCTCGAGGAGCAAGGGGTAGATAGTTGGCCACTGAAAGAGACCATAGCTAATGCCTATGGGCCTCCCAATTGACGGGCCTAGGATACATAGTTACACCACACGTTCTCACCGAGTGGGACTGCCAAGGGAATCTACATGGGGAGGATGACACGCAATTACGTATCCATGCAATGCTTGAATAGCAATAGAATGTCCTTGATTAGAGCAGAGGATCTAATGAGAGCATATCGTATAGGTTGGATTATAGCACCGGCAAGAATAACAAGACTTGAATAACCAAAATAGTCACCGCCTAAGCCTAGCAAATATGCAATGAAAGGTACACCACACTCGCAAGCATTGTTCACCTAAACAGTCGCTTAGCCCATTTAAACACTATTCAAATGCTGAACAATGCCTTACCGTTTTCGTTTAACAGGCCATTTACACCAGTTTAAACGGCCGTTTAGCACCGAATAATGACTAAACAGTAGGTGACCATGTATAAATATTATACTAAAGATAACTGATGTACAAAGATACAAGGTGAGTTTACTACAGACACGAAGGTATCTCCAAGAACTCCAAGGCAAAGCTTGAACTTACTGTAACTCCTAGGACTATCCTAACCACCAAGGCTGGGCGGCCATCCGATCCATTGACCTTGATGCTTCTTCGACAGAGATTGTTTCCTCACATCAGTTGGCGGTTGCATTAGTTGACGCACATGCAAAACAAGTTCGAAGGATTACCGGGTGGACATGAACATGGTTGTGCGGCCATGCACAATGGCTGGGCAACCATTGGATTGACTGACCTTGTTGATCCAATGTCTTGCATCCCTCCTAGATAGCGGTTGATAGTTATATTGGTGTCTTTCTTCGTGGATCGTTGGATTCGGAGTGTGTTTCTTCCTTGTTATTGGATTCAAGTCACTTGGATTGCTGACTTCATTAATCCATGGGGTGGATCGATGACATGGCAGTCTTCTAGTGCTTGTCGTGTTGGAAACTTGGACCATACTTGAGTTTGTACGTTTGACATGTTTTCCATGCATGCAATGTCAAAGTCGAGGTGTTTGGGCTCTGTTGGATGGCCAGGTGGCAATGAACTTCGTCGAGCAGCCAAGCCGGCACCTGCTGATGGCCGGGCGGCCAAGGTGACGACCGTGGGATGGTCGGGTGGCCATGCCTTGGTGGCCATTATTCACCGGACTGCATTTTCTCGCCAAATTACCTCATTTTCTATGTGCGTTTTGCAGCTGTAACCAAATAAGTGTACACGATTCGTGGAATTCTTTAGTGGAAAAGGTTAATCCAATAAAGTTACATGTTTTTCTTCATTTCAAGGATAGTTGATGGTTGAAATCGTGAAATAACGACCGTCAACACCCCCAAGCTTAAACGTTTGCTCGTTCTCGAGCAAAGCCATGTCAAGGTATGGATTAGGAGTTGCTACAATATCGAAGGTGAAGGGAAATTCTTATATGCAACTTAACACTCGTCTTTTGCCCCAAGTAGTGAAATAATCAAAGTTTACCTTTTCTCAAGCCTATAGTGCATCTTTTTGCTTGCCTTGCCTTGGGTGGTTGAGAGATAGAATAACTTTATTCCAGGAGTAACTCAAAATGCTCTTTTTGGATGTACTTTTCAGGTGTTTTTAAAGTTTTCAAAACAAAAGATGCTTCCCCAAGGATACTCTCAAGCGCTTAGAAGTGTTTCCTCACCAAAAGCCACCGCCTTTGTGGAGCTTTTAGGTGGGAGAGTATGTGGCACACTTGGAATGCTTGGTTTACTAAGCCAAAGATTGGACCAAAGAATATATTCTATCACTTTTTCTATTTGATCACTGGAGTATGGGTGGTGGAATAAAGCGTCTCCTTCTCTTGATTTTCTCCCCTTGTAGCCTTTTATAGATTTAGAGAGGATATGGAGCCTTATTTTATTTTTGCCATGCTTGATTTCTTATTCCTTTCATGTTGTTGTGCTTTTACATGCATTCTATTCTTTTCCTTTTGTTGTGCATTTGTTTTTTGTTTGCATGTATTTTTTTGCTCCATACCCTTACTCATTGAGATTTGATGGCTAAGGGAATATGGGAAGTATTTGGAAACTTTGTGGTGGATGCAAAGTCTGGAGTGGATCATTTGCATTTGATGCTTTTATACTCCAACTATCAATAGAAGGTGATATTTCTACTTGATTAGACTCAAAATTTGACAAAGCTCAAAGCATGACTAAGCAGCTCTTTGTAGGGGTTTAAACATTGTAAATCACTTTGGCTCTAGTAGGATTTTGACGAAGTGAGAGCTTTGTTTTGTCATTTTTAAAATAAAAACCTGAGAAAACCAACTTACTAGGAACAAGAAAGAAATCATCCTACTTTTAAGTCATATCATTTTCTCACAGGAACTTAGGCTTGTTATGGCAATTGGCATCCACATGGTAAAATGTTTGGCATACTTCTTTTATACGCCAACATGGGACTAGGCTAAGCATAAGTTGACATGTAAGAATTAAACAATCAACTTGATAGAGCAACTATTCATCATTTCCAAAATGAAGATAGCATGTGAACTTTATTCATGGGAGTTGACATTCTCTTTGTAAACAAAATTAAAATAAACTAGGTGACCAGAAAAATAAAGAGACATTATTACTTCTCAATCTTCTCATTGGGGTGACGTTGCACGGACCATTGGTCATTTTTCTCCCCCCCCCCCCCCCCGAAGCTTCAACAAAGCTCAGTCGGAAGAATGAGAGACAATGGGCAAATTTTATTAGGATATTTTTATTCATGAGTGCTGGGATTTGGAGGGAGAGGAACACAATGAAGCTCTGTTGCTAAAAGGTGCACTGAGAAACAAAGCAAGGGGCACTATTTAAGGGAGGAAGGAGGGGCCCTAGTGGTCAGGCAGCCATGCCCCTTGGTCGGTCGGCCATGGCAGCGGCTGGGCAACTGTGTTGTGCGTAAAAAATGTGATGGGACGTGAAGGGAACAGCTGAACTTTGCGGTGAGAAAAAGGAGCGGTTGGACGACCACTCGGCATGGCCACGGGTGGCCGTTGGGATGGCTGGGCGATCATGATGGCAGGCCGGGTTTCCATGCTACTTGCGCTGGTGGTCATGGCACTTGTAGTGCTGCACTTCCAATGACGGGAGGAGGGGATGTGGCCAACTGGCCAGGTGGTCAGGCTAGGCGGCCATGGCTTTGGTTGGCCAGGCTGTGGTGAGGTCGGACGGCCATGACTTTTTTTGAATGTATAGAAAGTAAATATGTGCCATACGACAAATAGACTAATGCATGATGAGAAATTTAAATGTGCAGTGAAGGTATGAAACTTAAACTTGGTGGAAAATAAATATTCTGCGGATGATATGCTAGTTTTACCTTTTGGCGAGGGTGATCCATCTTGTGCCTTTTGGAATTTTGTGCGCGTGTACGTACGGGGTTGTGACTATCTGTGCTAGACTCTTGTTGCGTCGTTATGTTGATGTCATAAGTGGTTTGTTGGCACTAACCTTGTTCAGAGTAGCTTTGCTTCTTGTCAATTTGGTTTCGAGACTAGCTGGTTTGAGTTTTGCCTCTTTCCATGCGGATTCTTCTCGTTGTTGGATGGCAGCTTCATAGTCTCATTTTCACTTCATGGATGCAATAAGGATGTCCATCTTTGACTTAGGAGCATATGCTTTGATGATCGTCTTTGGCATATATCTCTGAGTTGTGCAGCAAAAAACTTTCACTTGATTGCACTACTCCACTTTTGGTTCGAAGACGAATGTCTCCCTCATACCATTGATGTTTAAGTGGACTTGTCTAGATCCAACATCAATGCTTGCAGTGCTCAGGAATGGCTGCCCAAAGATGAGTGACATATTGGCATCGATTTCTATATCCAAAACCACAAAGTCCACGTGGACGAGGAAATCCCGAATTCTCAGCGGAACATCCTCGGCGATCCCTGCGGGGTGTCGAATGGACTGGTCTGCGAGCTGCAGATACATGTCAGTAGGGGAAAGTGTAGTGTGATTCAATTTGTCAAAGACTGCTTTGGGCATGACACTGACGCTGTCTCCTAGATCACATAAGGATTGATTGAAGAATCGGTTCCGAATTGAGCATGGAATGGTTGTACTTCCGGGGTCCTTTTTCTTCTATGGTAGCTTGTTGAATATAGCTGCACTACACTATTCTGTCACATGCACTACTTCCACTGATGGTAAAGGTTTCTTATTGTTGAGGGTGTCCTTTAAGTATTTGGCATACGTTAGTAACTGAGCTATTTGAGTTTCTATCATTTTATTAAAGCTCAGCTGTTTTTTCATAGCACTATTCGAAGTTTCCATTTGAAGAGAAACATACTAAAAAAGCCTATCATTTGCATGAAACTTCATACTAATGCTATAATTCACATCTTTTTATCTAACATATTAGTCTTATTAAACTGTTGTGAATTACTTGAGAGATACCTTGTCCATGTAAAGGGATATATGGTCTTGTATTCCATCCTGGTTGAGGATGATTGCCGTTATTAAAATTGCTACTATTATTGCCAATGAAGTTTGCATCCTCTAGTCAAATATCGGAGCAACTATTCCCCGAGTGCCATGTATTTAGGGATGAAAGCCGTAACCGAAAATTCCGTTTACTGGGGCTCGTTTTTGAGGTTTTATGCAATTTTAGGTGAAACGGAAATGATAACGGTAACTGAAAAAATGGAAACGATAATGGTAAAAAAATACGGAAACTAAAACAATTTTTCCTCTTTCCGATCGTTTCGCACTTTTACCGTATTTTTGCCGTAATTACCATTGACGTTGATATTAAACCGTTTTTAGCAATTGAGTGTAAGCATCTATATGCAACACAAGGCCATCAATCATCATCCATCATGCGCACTTCTACTACCTCCCTTTAGCCTAGATTTAGTTTACTTTGCCATCTAATGTGAGTATATTGGAATCGTGAATCAATAATCATATTTGTGAATTTGAATTGTTTAGTTATCTTGAATCTTGTACTATTAGATTTGGTATGTAATATGTGGTTATTTTTGTTAGTTTGTGCAATATTTGTAATTTAGCATGAAGTTGAGTTAGAATGAAGCAATTGTATTTATCTTACAAACTTAATTTATTAAACCTATATACGGTATTCACTAATCGTTTTTCAAATTATAAATTATCGATTCCCGACCGATAACGAGCTATTCCCGATCAGATAGTTTCATTCTCGAATTTCCCATAATACTGGCACCGTACTCGTTTCCGGCAATATCGTTTTCGCTTTCGTTTCTAAGAAAAAATATAGCCTTCTTCCGATCGTTTTCATCCCTACATGTATTCCCGCAGACTTCACAAGTCATGCAAGCATCGAGGGCCTGGACTGGTGTGGTCTCTGGAGTGTCTCCTAGCCTATTCAGTAAAAGGTCGATATTGGCAGTGAGCATGTCAGTGTTGTCGATTTGATGGACTCCATGGGCTCGGGTACAAGACCTTTCACGAATCTAATGCTCATGGATAAGATGGATCCTCCCGCGGCTGCATCTAGGTGCTCTTGTACAGCACGATTTAATCCATGCTCAGGTAATCGTTCCCAGGCCTCCACCACTATTTCATCTACGACCTGTTGAAAGCTCGAGATTCTAATCCTCAATGCATTGGTCTTTCCAAGGGGGTAATACTTTGCAAGAAATGCATTGGAACACGCGTCCCATGTTAATAATGTGGCACGGTTGAGGTAGGACCATTATTTTGCCTTCTTGACAATTGAAAATGGGAAAAGGCATGGCTTGACAGCATCAGCGGATGCACCCTTTCATTGAAATGTTCTGCAGATCGCTAGGAACTACTGCAGCTCGCTTTTGGCATCCTTCGTTGCTAGTCCGCAAAATAGGATAGCTTGAACCATGTGAATGACTCCGCGTTTGAGCTCAAAGCTCTCCCCCACCTAAACTTGAGGACCTATAGGAACATTGTTGCTCGACGGGAAAGAAAACTCATGAATGGTCTTTTCGGCCGTGACGATGATAAATAGAGTACATCTCATCGATACGGTTGATTCAAGATCCCTTTGTACATGTCTCTATCCATGGGCAGTCTTTGGATGGACTCTCCTGAATAGTGACTATGGATTATTGTGGAAATTTTCTGCCAGTTTGAAACCGGTCATACACCTCTTTGTTGCATTCACAACAAAATAATGAGATATCAATTATCTCTCTGCATATTGCTTCCCTGACAACGGTGCCAGAAAAGCTTGTTGGCGTCTCTTAGCCTAAACAAATTTTACTCTACAAGTGCACTAAGACCGATGTAGCCTTTTCACTAGGACAATTCCAAGGTATCATAAATTTCCACAGGGAAGTGGTAAGAGAGAGAGTGTAATTAGAAAAACTCAAGTCGAATGAACCATAAACTTAAGTAAATATACCGGCTAGTAATTATATTGGGGTAAGCGATAAATGATATGTGTTTGTCAGTGAAGTAAAATAAACTACATAAGATATCTCTAGAAAGTTATAATTGCCTAGGAGGACAAAGAGTGAGATAAAGTTCCCAAATTCTATTATATTCGGTTGCAAAGACTCTATCGCGACTAACTAAGAAATTCAAGTAAACAAGTCAAGGTCTTGCGTGGAGCAAAATTCTAATGCCCTTGAGGAGCCAGGGGTAGATAGTTGGCCACCGAAAGAGAACCTACCTAATGGCAAATGCCTCCTGAACGTTGGGCCTAGGATACACAGGTACACCAGACGCTGTCACCAAGTAGGACCACCAAGCAAATCTGCATGGAGAGGATGTCATGCTATAAATGTATCCAAGCAATTCTTGAATAGGAATAGATCATCCTTGATGACAAGAGAGGATCTAATCAGAGCCTAGCTTATAGGTTGGATTGTAGCAGCGGCAAGCATAACAAGACATGAATAACAAAAATAATCGTAGCAACGAAAGGTACACCACACTCGCAACAGATACAATTGGAGTAAAGTATAAATATTATACTGAAGATAACAAAGGGACAAAGATACAAGGCTGACTTTACCACAGACTCGAAGGTATCTCTGAGAACTCTGAGGCAAAGCTCAGACACACTCTAACTCCCAGAACTATCCTAACTACTAAGAGAGGAATGAAACACCCTAAGGTAGGACTCGTGGCTCTTCTTAACTTCTCCACGGTTAGCCAACGTACTCTAGGGGTCTATTTATAGTCCTGAGAAGTAAGGGGGGGTACATGTAGGCAGCATAGGTCAGTTTGCAAGGTAGATTGGTGGCCGGGCGGTCATCTCTATTGCTGGACAGCCATCCAATCCACCGAATGCCTTTTGGGATAAGATTGCTTTGTCACATTGGTTGGCTATTGAATTACTAGATGCACGTGCAAAATGAGTCCAAATGATGGTCGGGCAACCATGCAGCCATTGGATTGACCAACCATGTTGATCCAATGTCATGCATGCCTCCCGGATGGCGGTTGATAGTTATATCAATGTGTTTCTCTGTGGATCGTTAGATTTGGTGTGTGTTTCTTCCTTGGCCGTTGGATTGAAGTCACTTGGATTGCTGACTTTATCAATCCATGGGGTGGATCGATGATGTGGTAGCCTTTTGGTGCTTGTCATGTTGGAAACTTACCCTACACTTGAGTGTGTATAGTTGACATGTTTTCCTTGCTTGCAGGGTTAAAGTTGAGGTGTTTGGGCTCTGTTGGATGGTAGGGTGGCCAAGCGTCACACCTGCTGATGGCCGGGCAGCCATGCTGAAGCCCTTCGAATGGCGGGCTGGCCATGCATATGGCCGAGCGACCATGCCTTGGTGGCTAGTATTCACCAGACTGCATTTTCTCACCAAATTACCTCATTTTCATGTGTATTTTGCACGTGGAACAAAATAAGTGTACGCAACTCATGGAATTATTTAGTAGCAAAGATTAGTCCAATAAAGTTACATGTTTTTCTTCATTTCAAGGATAGATGACGGTTGAAGTTGTGAAATAATGACCACCAACAGAGGTCATGTCTCAGGCAGTTGCCCATGTAGCCTATGGTATGCGCGAATCATATCCAAGATGCTATCACTCCTACTCAGTCCTTAACTTTCGAGAGCTAGCATTCCAAAGGTCGATTGCCACCCTCAGGCGATGGACTACTCACCTCCAAACACTAATCTCTCCACTCTAAAGAGAGTTCTAGTCTCTCCCATACATGTCGGTTGCCGACTCTCGCCGATCACATCTCACAGACCAGCTCGCTCTCAAAACCATCGACTTCACACACGCCAAGAGTAATCACATCCGACCATCACATCACCTAATCTCACATCAAGTTCATTTTACTTTGTTGTAGTAGTAAAGTGGTGGTGATATAGCAAGGAAGGTAATGCAGTTAAATGGAAGTAGGATCCCTAATTTAGGTGTTCATGGCAAGCATAAACATGTATCAAGCAGCAAATGCATTAATGTGTGTCTATAGGAATAGAAGCAGAGGAGTGTCTGCATGGTGACCTAGAGTGGAGCTGATTGCTCTCGACCTCTAATGTAGTCAGGATCCTCCGAGTCTTCCTTCTTGCCCTCCAAGTCAAGATTATAAATAGGTTCGTATAAGGACTAACTCAAAGACCCAAATAAATGTGATAAGGGGAAACACCAAGCAATGAGAGAAACTTTAAGCTATAGAGTTTGATTTTAGTTGAATTAAGAAACTGGTTTCATAATTTTCTGACTTGGTATGAATTTATTATGGATTTCCTATGTTTAAAACAGGGTTTAATGCCTTATGAAAATAAAAACAAAAGGGGTTGGTTGTTGGGCCAAATCTGGCCCGCTCGGCTATCTCCTCAGGCATGGCCTGTAGGATTGGCCATGGCCTTGGGCCAAACGGTGGCCCACTCTCCCTCGCCCTCTTTTCCTTGGTAGTGGCCCGTGGCATGGAGCCAGGCGCCGGCTCGCAACTTGCCTCTCTTCCCGACCTCACTCAGCCAACTCACCATGCACAGGAATGGGCCGAAGCCAAGGTCCATCTGGAGCTATACTTCCCTCTCCCACTCTTTCTCTCCTATTTCGCATAGTAAGTGGTCAACGCATTGCCTCCAAGGTTCTCCCCACTGATGGCGCTCAGCATGGCTCAAAGCCAGGCTCTCCAAAGGTCCAATGGCTTCATGGCAGTCTGGCTTAGAGCCGTGCGATGGGTTGCACGTGCGTGACTGTGACGACTAGCCTTGGCACCAGGTTGACTCAACGTGGGACAAAACGCACGGTCACGCAGGCATGGGAAATCTCAGCCACGATGATGACTTCTAGTACCTTGGCACACTTGCTCGGTTGTAGGTTCACCCAGCCTCAGAGTCAGAGACAAAAGAAGCAGGCAGGTCAGCTAAATGGCGTGCCATGGTGTGAACACAACAATGATGGGCATAGGCACGACTGCCACAACTCAAAGGCTAGGTATGAAAGCCAGACAACAAGCCACAGCCCCACGCAACATGCCCGTGATGCGACATTCACGACGCACAAACAATGCAAGAGAAGAGATGGGTCTGCTCGAGACTGGCTCCCCAACAGCGCCAACTATCGTTATGGCACCGCACAACGTGCACGCACAGTAGCTACGGCTCTACACGGCTATGACAGCGGCTAATGACAAGAGACGCAGCACGGTGGCCGGCTCTAGGACATCATGGCAGAATAGAGAGGACCCCAAAAGAGTCTGATCCACGTCGAGATTAACAAAAGGGAAGGCTGGCTCCTCCCCAGAGTTTGGCTGTGGATGAGTAGGCAAACACATCATTAAAGAGGGGGGAGCAGAGGGTAGCAAAGGCATCAGTCGGTGAGTGGCAGTGAGGTCCTGGCGTCGTCTTGAAGCATCAGGTCTCCAGCAGATGCAGCACAGCATCGCTCTGAGCTTGCAGCGCCACTTCTCCATTGGCTTAACGGCTTTGGTCGCCTCCTCCTTCCATATTCCCGGCTCTGATCTCCTCGCCCTGTCTCTGTCCCTCGGTGGTGGTAGTGGAAGGAGGGGTAAAACCCTGAGTGGCTTGGGTTTTCGGTTCAGCGCACTAGGCTCATATAGCGTCAGCTAGGTCACGGGTGATGGGAAGGTGCGTTTCATCCAGCCGGAGGTGGATTCCGCCGCTGAGTCCCTCTCCTGCTCCCTTGCACCGGTGCCTGACATGGTCACAGGAAGGGTGTATTACTGCATGTTCGCCGATGTGGGTAGAAGGGCAACATGATCTACTAGCGACCACACACTGGTCGGCGCAGGCGCACGAGCAGAGGCAGCTAGGTCTATGGGATTGCTGAGGAAGGGGAAGCACATGATAGTGAGACTGCGGAGGCAGCCCACATGGCAGTGGAAGGGCGAGGGTTGCCCTTGGCTAGGCCGTTTGGCTGTGTAGGTGGCCAGTCGCAAGGTGTCAAGGGGCGGTCTAGCTAGGCTGGCTTGGGTAGATGGTCCAAAAGGTCTTTCTCCATTCATTCATTTTTCTGATTTGTCTTCCTATTTGATTTAATTGATTTGAGTTTGAATTGATTTGCTTTGAACAAACCTGCACTCAAACAAAGATACAAAAAGACCCAAATTTTGATGCATGAAATTAAGCATATGGTAAATCATAAATAATGTTAATTAACTCATTATTTCAAGGGTTGGTTATACCTTTTAATTATTTATCCTATTTTCTATGTTACATGCAATGCAACAAGCATAAATGGAAACGAAAATTTTATGTTGCTATTTTTGGTTTATTTAACATTCCAAATTTTTTGGGTTGTTACATCCGTGAATAATGGGCCTGGTGATTAACACTCTTTACACATATTGGACCCTTGTATATGTAGTACACTTACCTGTTGCAGGAGGCATTCGTTCCCCACATGAGAAGAGAGACCCTCTGGCTAACATTCTTGTGCTCAACCTCTTGCGATCTATTTAGGCCCTCTTGTAAAATGATAGCATTGTTATATGGGTATCTGAGGAAATGGTGGCGGTCAATAATAGCGCAAACATGACTATATTCTGCACCACAAAAACGCAAAATACCAAGGTGACATGCATTCGTATATCACATTATGATATCTTCCATGCTTGAATTTGCACAACTAGTAGGCCACTGGTCTACTACCCTATGGAAAAATTGCGTGCCCAATGGATTTATGTTATATATCCCAAAAGCGGCAGTCATAGACTTATTTCATTGTGGGAGAGCTCCGTCTTAAGCACAACAAAGGCAGACATATATCAATGTCCACAAGCATGTTGAGAACATCGATGTCATGGTGTGCAGTCGATGGCTGTGGAACATGGGCAGACAACGACTAGTGCCATGTGTCATGTCCGACAAGTATCAAGTGCAAGAAGAAAAAACATGAAAGGAAGCAAGTTTGGATTTGGCATTCAATGCAGAATCCAAGCTTGGAGGGTAGAATTCGATGGCATCTGACACAAATTGATAGCAATGAGAAACAACCTAAATTTCTAAGCCAAGGAAGCAAGGCTCAACCATGTCTACAGTTGATGTCTCTTAGCGTAACTGATTTTACTCCACAAGCGCACAGAGATTCGCTACAGCAAATATCGTAGAAGCAAAGGCAAATAGGTGGAAGGATATGTTCGAACTTTAAGCAGTATTGTAAAATAATAACTACTAACTGTTCTTACAAAAGGGGTAAGATAAACAAGATAGTCTATGGTGGACAAGAGAACAAAGACCAAAGCTATCAGCAAAATAGGAAAACTATATGGGAGGACAACAAGCGAGATTTAGATATCCAAACTCTATTTCTTAAATACTACATAGGAGTATTCATGGTTGAGCAATGTTAATTGAACATGAACTAGGATCTTGCGTCGAGCAAAATTCCAGACTACGTCAAGGTGGCACGACGGTAGATAGTTGGCCAACCAAACGGCAACTGGCTAATGCCTACGGGCTAACCGAACAACGGGATCGGAATACCGAGACTTAGTAACGTTGTCACCAAGAGGGGCTACTGACCACAGCTGCCTAGGTAAGATGGCACACTAAACAAGTGATCAAGTGGAAACTTGATCACTAAAGTTCTTCCTTGATCAGAGGGTGAGAACTAATTTAAACTTAGATAAGAGCCTAAGGAAAGTTTATACCACTGGCAAGTCTAGCAAGATTCTATGTAACTTACAAACCTAAGCCTTGGTCTAGTATGCAATAAGATACACCAAACTGGGCAAGTGTAAGAAATAAAGTAAAGTATAACTGAAGTATAAGCAATGAACTGTATTATACTAGAGTAGGAAAAGTACAAAAGATACCAGAGCTTTTACCGTGACTCGAAGCTAACTTCGGAATCCCTGAGGCGAAAGCTCAGACTCGACTCTAACTCCTAGGACTAACCTACTGCTACAAGACTAAGATAATGGTGTGTTTCTCTTCAATGCCACACTTTGCAAGTGAGGTCTAGGGGCCTATTTATAACCACTCAAGTGGAGGGGGTACTTATAGGTAAAGGAGGTCAGTGTGGAGGTTAAGTAGGTTGCCAGGGTGACATGTGGTAGGCGGGGTGACCATCTAGGGGCTAGGCTGCTTGGTCCTATAGCCGGACGGCTAGGTGGAGGGCTGGGCAGCTGCTTGATCCACTGACTTAGTCATCCAACACTGATACCACTTGATGGGGACTAGGGGGTTCCCGATCTTCCGTTAGGTCAAGATAACTATCGATTTGGTGGAGGCATGACACACACGATCTGGCTTCCAATCAACATGATTCGAACCTTACAATCGCAGCACCACGTCTCCTCTGGTTATTGTTGACGGTCGTAATCTCACGATATCAACCATCAATTATCCACCAAATGAAGCGAAACATGTGAAATAACTGGACTAACCCTTGCTACTAATGAGTTCCACAAGATGTACATGAATATTTGGATGCAGGTACCAAAATGTACACAAAATGATAGCAAATATGTCAAATACCAAAGATGAGCATCAATGGTGAAAATGAGGTGGTCGCCCAGCCACCTTCCCAGATTTTTAGTGGCTGCCCGACCACTTTCCAAGGGCACCAGTGGCCGCCCGGCCACCTGAGACCTCACTACATGGCTACCTAACTAGGTTGGGGACCCAACCTCGGTCGCCTAGCCAACGTTCGGAACCCAATTGCCACGTCATTGATCCTACATGCAAAGAAACACATTGGCAAGCAAATCCAACCATTCAAATGAGCATCCAAAGTATCCAAGGGGCGGAAGACCATCAATACATGGATCGATGATGTCATCAATCTGAGGTGGACAACATGCACCCAACCAGTGAAAAACACGTGGCCGCTCGACCACTTTTCTTGGCTGCCCGGCCACCCCTCGAAAGCATTTTGCACATGCACCTACAGTTTCAACAACCAACTGACTCGGGGAAGCAATGTCAAGCGTCGGATCACCAAGGTCGCTAAATCCCTCGGTCGCCCAGCCATAAGGGGTGATCGCCCAGCCACTGACCTTGGTCGCCCGGCCACTGACCTTACCCCCTAACCGACCTTGTGTGCCTATAAATACCCCCTCACTCTCTAGACTATAAATAAACGCCGAGAGCTCATTTTTAAAGGTGTGGAGAAGTTGAGAGAGTTTCATTCTACCTTAGAGAGTACCATTTCCACATCTTAGTATTTAGAATAGTCCTGGGAATTAGAGGGGTCGAGCTTTGCCTCGGAGTTCTTAGATACCTCTGAGTCTGTGGTAAAGTCACCTTGTATCTTTGTACTTCTACTATCTCCAATATAATATATTTTACTTTACTTTATCTCTATCTCTTGCAAGTGGGATGATTCTTTCATGTTTCTAGTAAGATGAATATCTCAGGTTCTTATTTTGAAAATGATAGAGGCGGAGTGCCCAATCTTTCGGTGAGTGGGGATAATTTCGATTTGGTGGAAGTAAACCCTCACGATCCGACTACGACGAGCGAACCCGAAGCGCCAATGCAATCGCTGAACCAACTCCCTGTGGTTACCGACCTTGTTGATGCAAGATCAGCCTGATCACGAAGATCGTTTCCTGTCCGCAATCGAAGAACGAACAAGAACAAGACGCGAGCAATCTATTAATCACTCGAAGGTGGAGTTCTGAATTACAGAGGACAGCACGTATTTGTGCGTGTCCTGATGTAGCTAAAGCTAGATGTAAAACAAAACTCAAGTTCTAAAAGAAACAGGACTCGACTAATAAAGGGAAAGGGGGCGCGGCCAGCAAAGGGGGCACCGCACCTGGCATCCAAGGTGTGGGGGCGCAGCCCTAGGCGCCCCATGTTGGGCCAGCCCTAGGCGCCCACACACAAAGGCCTTCTGTTGGACCAGCCTTCAGTCTTCTGGGCCTTCATTCTTCAGCATCATAACGAAGTTCAACTCTCTTGCACGGGCCCGAGTAATTGGCCCAGAATAAGGTGGCGCTGGAGAAGTTGCTGCTGGTGTAGATGTACTAGTGTCGTAGTTGATGTCCTCATCATCCTCCCCTTCTAGAACTGAAGTCGTCCTCGACGGCAACTCCTCGTCCTCGCCCACATATGGTGTCAAATCTGCAACATTAAAACTAGTGGAAACACCAAACTCCGCAGGCAGGTTAAGGATATGAGCATTATCATTAATCTTGGTTAGCACCTTAAAAGGACCAGCAGCACGAGGCATCAATTTAGAACGGCGCAAGGTAGGAAAACGATCCTTTCTCAAATGCAACCAAACCATATCACCAGGTTCAAAAGTAACATGTTTTCTACCTTTACTACCAGCAACCTGATATTTAGCATTAGCAGCAGCAATGTTGTGGTGTGTTTGTTCATGAAGGTCAATCATTTGTTCAACATGTGCAACAGCATCTATATGTGGAGCATCCGCAGCATCAAGCGAAAACAAATCAATAGGTGCCCGAGGAATGTAACCATAAACAATCTGAAAAGGGCACATCTTTGTAGAAGAATGTGTTGCACGATTATAAGCAAATTCAATATGAGGCAAGCAATCCTCCCAACGTCTCAAATTTTTATCTAAAACAGCCCTAAGCATTGTGGATAAAGTTCTATTTACCACCTCAGTTTGCCCATCAATTTGAGGGTGACAAGTTGTGCTAAACAACAATTTAGTTCCTAATTTATTCCAAAGTGATCTCCAAAAATGACTGAGAAACTTAGCATCACGATCAGAGACTATTGTATTCGGAACACCATGCAAACGAATAATCTCTCGAAAGAACAATTCAGCAACACTGCTAGCATCATCAGTCTTATGGCATGGTATAAAATGAGCCATTTTGGAGAATCTATCAACAACCACAAAAATGCTATCCCTCCCCTTCTTAGTTCTAGGCAATCCCAAAACAAAGTCCATAGAGATATCAAGCCAAGGGGAAGTAGGGACAGGCAAAGGCATATACAAACCATGGCTGCTCAAACGGGACTTAGCTTTTTGACAAGTAGTGCAGCGTGCAACAAGGCGCTTGACATCACGGCGCATCCGAGGCCAAAAGAAGTGTGCAGCCAGCACCTCGTGCGTTTTGTAGACGCCGAAATGTCCCATGAGACCTCCGCCATGCGCTTCCTGTAACAACAATAGACGAACCGAGCTTGCTGGAATACACAGCTTGTTAGCGCGAAACAGGAATCCATCCTGCATGTGGAACTTGCCCCATGGTGCACCATGCATGCAATGTGTTAAAGCATCATGAAAATCAGCATCGTTGACATATTGATCCTTCACAGTTTGTAAGCCAAATTTTTAAAATCCAACTGTGAAAGCATGGTATATCGACGAGACAAGGCATCAGCAATGACATTGTCCTTCCCATTTTTGTGTTTAATAATGTAAGGAAAAGACTCAATGTATTCTACCCAATTAGCATGACGACGGTTCAGATTGGTTTGGGTACGAATATGTTTCAAAGCCTCATGATCAGAATGAATTATAAACTCACGATGCCAAAGATAATGCTGCCATGTTTGCAAAGTGCGAACTAAAGCATACAACTCCTTATCATAAGTAGAATATCTCATGCTAGCACCGCTTAATTTCTCACTAAAATAAGCAACTGGCTTGCCCTCTTGTAACAAAACAGCACCTAGCCCAATACCGCTAGCATCACATTCAAGCTCAAACACTTTAGTAAAATCAGGCAATTGCAAGAGGGGAGCATTTGTTAACTTATCTTTCAAAGTGTTGAACGCAACCTCCTGCGATTCGTTCCATTCAAACGGCACACCTTTCTTTGTAAGCTCATGTAGAGGGGCTGCAATGGAGCAAAAATTAGGAACGAACCTGCGGTAGAAGCCTGCAAGTCCAAGAAAACTCCGAATATGTGTGACCGTCGTCGGTGTGGGCCATTCCCGAATGGCATCGATCTTGCTGCTGTCCACCTCAATGCCCTGTGGAGTAACAACATAGCCAAGAAACGCGACACGTTGCGTGCAAAAGATGCATTTTTCTATGTTACCAAACAAGTGAGCAGCACGCAACGCATGAAAAACAGCACGCAAATGTTCTAAATGTGCTTGCATAGACTTGCTGTAAATCAAGATATCATCAAAATAGACAACAACGAACAAACCTATGAAAGGCCTTAGAACTTCATTCATTAAGCGCATAAAGGTACTGGGAGCATTAGTCAAACCAAACGGCATAACCAACCATTCATATAACCCAAATTTTGTTTTAAAAGCCGTTTTCCATTCGTCACCCAGTTTCATTCTAATCTGGTGGTAGCCACTACGCAAATCTATCTTAGTGAAAATAGTGGCACCACTAAGCTCATCTAGCATATCATCAAGGCGTGGTATAGGATAGCGATAACGAATGGTGATATTATTAATAGCACGACAGTCTAGACACATACGCCATGAACCATCCTTCTTTGGAACAAGTAACACCGGAACTGAGCAAGGGCTAAGAGACTCACGAATGTACCCCTTGTCAAGCAATGCCTGCACCTGGCGTTGGATCTCCTTTGTCTCATCCGGATTTGTACGGTATGGGGCGCGGTTGGGAAGCTGTGCGCCGGGAATGAGATCAATCTGATGCTCAATGCCACGTAGTGGTGGAAGACCCGGTGGTAAGTCTTTGGGGAAAACATCAGCGTACTCCTGCAAAATGTTAGCAACCGCAGGAGGAATATCCAAAGACGGTGCATCATCAAGTGTAACGAGCATACTAGAGCATACAAGGGCATAGCAGGGCAAAAGAGCATCGCGTGTAGCAAGTAAAACAGGAGCATTCAACTTGATTTCAGATGTAGAGGGCAATGGCGATGGTTCAAGTTGTTTAGCATGCCTAGCAGCTCGAGCAAGATCATCTTTAACAATTTGTTCGGGTGTCATGGGGTGTATAATTATTTTCTGATCCTTAAACATGAAAGAATAATGATTCGAACGACCATGATGCAAGCTATCAGTATCATATTGCCACGGTCTACCAAGTAACAAAGAACATGCTTCCATGGGAACAACATCACAATCGACAAAATCAGAATAAGCACCCATGGAAAAAGGGACACGCACCGACCGTGTTATTTTAATCTTGCCACCATCATTAAGCCACTGAATGTGATAAGGACTCGGATGCTTACGAGTGGGCAATGAAAGCTTCTCTACCAGCATGGTGCTCGCTAAGTTGTTGCAGCTGCCGCTGTCGATGATGATGCGAATCGACCGCTCCTGTACAACGCCCTTGGTGTGGAAAAGAGTGTGTCGCTGATTCTTCTCCGGTGGGGCGACCTGTGCACTAAGAACACGCTGCACAACAAGACTTTCATACCTATCGGCGTCACCCGGATCAACATGAATCTCCTCATTAACTGCATGGTCAGTGGCAAGCATAGCATGTTGAGTATCTTCAGAATCACTAGCGGAAGAGTACTCACCATTGTCGCGTATGAGTAAGGTGCGCTTGCTGGGGCAGTCCCGAATCACGTGCCCGAATCCTTTGCAACGATGGCACTGAATATCCCGTGTACGTACCGCGGAAGGGGCAGCGCTTGTGGCTGGCGGCACGGTGGGTTTGGACGTTCTCTCGCGCAGTGTAGTGCTAGTGGTAGATGGAGCAGGAAGAGTAGGAGGTGTGCTGGATGTCGAGCTCCGTCCTGCAAAAGGGTATGTCTTGGATCGGCGTCCCTGCACTTCACGTTCAGCTTTGCAAGCATATTCAAATAATGTGGTCATATCATAATATTCCTTATAGTCAAGAATATTCTGAATTTCAGGGTTCAAGCCACCCCGAAAACGAGCCATAGCAGCTTCATTCTTTTCCTTCAAATCACAACGAAGCATACCCTTTTGTAGCTCCTGGTAATATTCCTCAACCGATTGGTGGCCTTGCTGAAAACGCTGCATTTTATTAAGCAAATCTCGTGCGTAATAGGAAGGCACAAATCTGTGTCGCATAGCAGCTTTTAATTGATCCCAAGTGATGGGGGTGACAGTGCCAGGTTTTAGTTTATATTCGCGCCACCAAATTAAAGCAAAATCAGTAAATTCAGAAATAGCAGCTTTAACTTGAGAAGCAGCAGGAATATCATGGCATGAAAATTTCTGTTCTACCTCTAATTCCCAATCAAGATATGCAGCAGGATCATATTTGCCATCGAAAGATGGAATTTTAAATTTAATCTTAGCAAATGAGTCATTAGAGCGACGTACACGGCGGGCACGAGGGCGGCGATCTCCATCTTCCTGCTCCGTGTCACCGCCGTAGTCGTTCTGCAACTCCGTGAGCGTCGCGGTCAACGTCTCGAGTCGTGTCACGATGGCCTTGAGCGTGGTCGTCGTTGCCGTCTGAGCGAGGTCTAGTTGGTCGAATCGCTCGTTGGATGCAGCGATTGTCGAATCAAACCGTTCATGCATCGTCTGTATGTCTGCTGCAAGTCCATCAACCTGTGCCCGCATGTCCCGCAGCTCTTCATCCTTTATGTCGTCGTCTCCTGGCATAGTTAGTGCAAATGCAAAAAGAAAACTGACAACAAAAACAGGGATGTATGGCTCACAAGGCGCTCACACTAGTGCTGTTATCCAATCCTTATCCGTTCTTACCAAGCACACAGGGGTGAGCTGCAACCAACAGGTAGAACCGGCGAAAGATTGGAAGAGCGATTGCCTGGTGAAACAAAAACTGCTCGCCGTAGAAAATATGTGGAGTTCTAGGTAGGCTGCACTCAATTCAATGGTTAGCACAATCAAACAATAATGCAATGTTGAATTATAGTGCTAAACACGTAACCAAAAGCTGCTGGAAACAAGGTGCAAAAGTGGATGGAAAGAGGTGGAGATGGACGACAAAAGTGAGAAAGAAGAACAAGGATCAAGGCAAAGAGGAAGGTGATCAAGGGTACCACACTGTATATCAAAAACACCAATTGAATGGCTTCCTGAATGTCTCTGTTTTTTTTTTTTGCACTCTTTTTTTTTTGTCACTTATTTTTTTTTCGAACTAAGAGACACACCAGGAAGAACCACACAAAATTTCACCTTGAATAGAGGTCAGATGTGGTCTACAGAAAAAAGACAAAAACTGCAAAATTTCCCGAATTTTTTTGGCAATTTTGGACGGCGCAAACAGGCCGAAGGCTAGTTTGGGTATGCTTAGTTTTGAGTCACCAAGCTACCGTATTTTTTTCGGATTTTTTCGATAAACGAGCGAAAAGTTATGCCCGTTTCAGTGAAACACAAGGCGACGGGGGGGGGGGGGCAAAAGGGGCAAACAGGAAGGGTGATCCCGAAAACGATGGGGGGCGGCAAAACAGGAAAGTGATCGTGAAAACGATGGGGGAAAAACAGGAAGGGTAAAAATCAGGAACGATGAGGAACGCGTGGAGGATTGGCGAGGGGTGGCGGCACGCGCTAGGGTTTATGGCGGCGGCGCGCGCTAGGGTTTCTGGCGATATGCAGCAAGGTAACCAGCAACAATTGAACGCAAAAGCACACAAATTCAACAATGCAAATTATTGAAAGAAAGTGCAAAGGCTAAAAGGTTGCTGGGACAAGGAACATATATTTTTGTTGTGGTTTTGTGGACTGTAGGAAATTAAAAACACTCGATAAACTCACCGATCAACCTGGAAATCTGATACCACTTGATAGAGGCGGAGTGCCCAATCTTTCGGTGAGTGGGGATAATTTCGATTTGGTGGAAGTAAACCCTCACGATCCGACTACGACGAGCGAACCCGAAGCGCCAATGCAATCGCTGAACCAACTCCCTGTGGTTACCGACCTTGTTGATGCAAGATCAGCCTGATCACGAAGATCCTTTCCTGTCCGCAATCGAAGAACGAACAAGAACAAGACGCGAGCAATCTATTAATCACTCGAAGGTGGAGTTCTGAATTACAGAGGACAGCACGTATTTGTGCGTGTTCTGATGTAGCTAAAGCTAGATGTAAAACAAAACTCAAGTTCTAAAAGAAACAGGACTCGACTAATAAAGGGAAAGGGGGCGCGGCCAGCAAAGGGGGCACCGCCCCTGGCATCCAAGGTGTGGGGGCGCAGCCCTAGGCGCCCCATGTTGGGCCAGCCCTAGGCGCCCACACACAAAGGCCTTCTGTTGGACCAGCCTTCAGTCTTCTGGGCCTTCAGTCTTCAGCATCATAACGAAGTTCAACTCTCTTGCACGGGCCCGAGTAATTGGCCCAGAATAAGGTGGCGCTGGAGAAGTTGCTGCTGGTGTAGATGTACTAGTGTCGTAGTTGATGTCCTCATCACTCATGCCTTGTATGCACCCCCGATACCCGTTTTCGCAATGGTTCACGTGCTGCAACGAAATGGCGCAAAACTGTAACACCCTAAATTTAATTTCCAGCATTTTATAATAAATTCAATATGCTTTATTTATTTTCTAGGATTTATTGTGCCTAGTATGCATTTTTCATTATCTTTTGAACTAAATATTGCAATATATCCTAAGGTCAACATGTTTGTGCATTCATGCTGGAGCATATTTTTATTTGATGAGTGGCATAAGGTTTGAATTCAAATTTATTTGAATTCATAGTTTGCTTTTGAGTTTAAAAGAAAAGAGAGAAATAGAAAAGAGAGGGAAAATGCAGGAAAAAGAAAAAAAAAAGAGAAATCAGCCCACCTCCCTGAGCCGGCCCACCAGCCACCCTCACCCGAGCCGGCCCAGGCGAGGCGGCCCAGCCGGCCTCCCGCGCGCCGCCTCTCTCCCTCGCGCCGCTGACAGGCGGACCCGCGCCCGTCGAGCCGCTGACAGGCGGGACCCACCTGTCATCCCCAACCTCCTGGCTTTCCATTTCGGGCGACGGCGACTTTCCTTTTCCGGCCGCCGCCTTTCCTTCTCTACACCGGCCGACTCCGAGGAGGAGAGCTTCCCCCGCCGCCTTCCCCGTGTTCCCCGCTCTCCTGCGCATTGAGTCCCCAAAGGAATCGAAGGATTCCCTTCCTTCCCGAGAGCGCGCGCCGAAGGAAACTCCGGCCGCCGCCTTCCTTACCGCGCCGCCCCCTTCCGAGCCGCTCCGGTCCTATAAATAGCACGCCGTGCTTCGCCCTTTCCCCCTCAACCTCGCCAGCAGCCGCAATCGAGCCCTAGCCGTCGCGAGCCGCTCAATTCTGCCGCCACCGTCCGAGGTGAGTAACGCCGGCGAGGTGCAATTCGCCCTCTGTGGTCGCGCTCCCGCCGCCCTAACCCCTCCGCCGTGCTCTGCAGGACCTCGCGACCCCGTTCCGCTAGCTCTCGACGCCCGTGGACGCTCCGACCGAGCTCTCCGCGAAGCCCCGAGCCGCTCCGCCGCCTCCGCTCGTCGCTGACCATCCTCCGGCAGCTCCCGGTCGTCGACAACCCCACGGTGAGCTTCGCCGTGGTCCCGTCTTGCTTTCTAGCTAGGTCCGGTCCCGAATCGCGCCTCGGAACACCGGGCATCGTGAGCTCCGGCGATGCGCCGCCGTCCCCGATGGTCGCCGCCGGCGAAACCTCGCCTTTCAACCTCAGCCGTCCGATCCAGAACGGATGCACGAGATTATAACGTGATCCGATCTCACCTCGGCCGTTAGATCTAGATCCGACCGTCCGGACCAGATGGTGACCGGTCAACTGCGGTCGTCGCCGTTTTTTTTTGTTAAAGAGACCCTCGGTTTTTCCGAAATCAACCCGCGGTCCACGCCAGTTCAAAAATAATTACAGATCGGCCCAGTTTTTAATGCTTTAGCCCCTGCGCTATTGAAAAATAGAACCCGCAGTCCAGAGGCTGTGTTTTTGTGCTTTAGACCTCGGATCTTTCCTGAAATTACAGAATTGGTCCCTGGTTTTTCCAAAACAGCCCAGATTTTGAGTTTTCTTCATAAATAGGTCCCTAGAACCTTGTTTTGGCCATAACTTTTCCGTTTTAACTCCGTTTTGGGCGATTCTTTCGCTCACGTGACCGTGGTAATATGTAGAACAGTTCTAAACTAGTTTTGTGTTCTGTTTTGATGTATTGGTGTACTGTTTCTTATCTTTTGTCCATTGTTTGCATGTATGCTCGTATATGGATGCTTGTGTGACGTTTGGACGTAAGTAGACGTTGATCTGTCTGAGGTGAACGAGGAGCCACCTTTTGACATTTGTGAGCAGCAGCAAGAGCACCTTGAGGAAGGCAAGTATAACATGAGCAACACCTATCACCTTTAATTCATTGCATATGCATGTGTTGATCTTGTATGCCTATAAGGACGATACATTAGCCACTTTGATCTCAATGTGAACCTTTTGGGTTGCATGTGGTTAAGTTTTTGCTAGGTGCTGCGCCAACATACACCTATGCTATGTTTTTAATTAATGTTGATTAATGGATCTATGCAATTAATTGTTTGAGCGTGACCCTCTGTGCCGTGTGCTTGAGTGGTGCATGTCTCATTTAAAATTTGTTTTTTAGCAACTTGGTTTAGGGGGCATGAGCATTGTGCTTAGTGGTTTTGCTCATAGCCACTTTCCATAAGGACCGGTTCGCAAAGCGACAACCTGGGACAACAGCACTACCATAAGACTGGTATGGGACGGTCTTAGCTGATTAATTAGATTGTTTTAGTTTGGGAGTAACTTACCTGCGGGGCAAGAGGGGAGGTGTGCTTCTGTGGCCCTCGCGCTGCTTGGGTTGAGTGTGATGTGTTCTTCTCCCCTTGAGGCTTGCTCCACCGTTGCATAACCTGAAACCTTAGCGGTTACACCTTACTAACATAATCTTTGTAAAGGCTTCGTAGTGTGGCTTGCTAGTCATCTCATCTAAGGTATGTGATGAACCACTAGCGTAGCTCACGACTTGTGGGTAAAGATGTGCAACCTCTCGAGAGTGTAAAACTGATGCATCAGCCGTGCTCACGGTTATGAGCGGCCCAGATCCTTTATGTGATTAGTTGGGTTATGGATGGTTTTTGGTAAAATCCTGGTTAACCATGATGCTTAATTTCTTCTATGCAATATCTTTGAGATAAAAGTTTCTCTACTCACTTTAGTAAATAACTTTAATAAAATTTGACCAATTAAAAGCAATGCAGTGGAGTCAGCTAACCTTAGAGCCTCATGGTTCTGTTATACTTGTTGAGTACGAGTTGTGTGCTCACGCTTGTTCTTTTCCGTTTATTCCTTGTTGGGGGGACAAATCCAACCGCTGCTCAGTCAATGGAGATACGGAGGATTATCAAGAAGTCTAGGCTCTTCGCTCTTCCAGTGGACGTCCCTGTGGCGGCTCTAGTTGCTTTCCGTTTACGCTTCCGCTTTTACGTACTCTATGTTAAAGACAAGTGTCTATTATGGTAATAATACTTATGATGTAATCGTTAAACGTTATATTATGACATGTCATGTGATGACAATTTGTCCTATACATGTGAGACTCGTTCCTGGCGCATGTATAGTATGCACGGTTTTGGTTCGTTGAAAACCGGGTGTGACAGATTGGTATCAGAGCCGTGTCGACTGTAGGACGGAAGCCTAGTTAGTACGGGTCGAAATTTAAGGATTTCCTCCTTCTCTTCCTCCTGTTTTTAAAAGTTTTCTTTTCTTTAAGTTTATACTACAACCCTATGTTCCTACATTATTTTCAATTCTCTTAACTCCTTTTTTAGAACTGATCTTAACCCAATCTTGGTCGTTTTCTTTGTAGATGGCCCGTACCAGACTGACCGCCCGCAAGCAAACCGGTGCACCCCCGCAAGGCTACCATGTTCCCTTGGCACCACGGAACCCAGAACTAGAAGATCTAGTGCCACCCCCGCCTCTGCAGGAACCCATCATAGTGGGAGATGACTCTGAAGACCCCAGTGAAGCCAGCTCTTTCACTGAGAACACAGAAGAGGATCCAAAGGAGAATCCAGCCCCTGAACCAGAGGTAGAAGCACCTGAGTGGTCACATCACATTGCCGTTCAGATAGAGGATGATCAAGGACCTGCTGTCAAAAGAGAGAGGGTGATCGCCACCTGGGTCAACATCGACCATACCCACCCAGGCAACGGTCTCAACTTTCCCAGACTGCTTCGGGAGTGCCTCCAGGAAATCGGCCTCGACAACTTCACCACCTCCTACTTCGCCACTCAGAGTACGCACCCGATTCTACCTGACAGATGGGTGGCCAATGCGTTGATCGAACGCTACAACCTCATCCACGGAGGGAAGACCATTGTGGGTGAATACTGCTGCGTGACGATCCATGAGACGATGGAAGCTGCCATTGAAGATGCTGCACGCCAAGCTCTGGGAACCATCTGCTACGACCACCGTACCCCGTTGAGCCAGACCTGTTTCCGCTACTTCCCTCGCCGCATAGAAGGCCAAGCTGGGCACGAGATCGCTTCGATGGTGTTGGAGGATGACCAGAGGGTAAGGAAGATGGCACGGTACATCGCGGCCCTCAACTCCGCCCACGACATCGTGTTGGACGAGCTTCACCGCAAGACCAAGAGGGTGGCAGAACTTGAAGCTACACTTGCCGGCCTCCAAGGACCAAAGCCTCGAGTGCCAGACGTGACTCCGTCCCAGTGCAAATCCCGCAAGAGGACCCGCAAGGGGGAACTAAATGGTGCCACTAGGATTCTTTTCCATGAGGATTAGGATTACCCTTATCTTTGCTTCACATCGCTAGTACGTTTGAGTCGAGTTGGTCTATAAACGCTTTGAGTCTAGTTCAGTGTTTGGTTGTTTGTGCTTGTGAACTATGTTTGAGTTGGCATTTTGGTTGCTTGATCATGTCCAACTATGGGGATTGTCCATAGTCAAACCAGTTTGAGTTGAGTTTAATAAAAATAGTCAGTTGGGATGAACAACTACTCTATTACTCCTCTCTACCTCATCTAGCTGATGCTCGTTCATCATGGACTAATGACCAACCTGCAACCTCAAAATCTACTTCACCTTGTGAGAGGGATCACAAGCTATATGCAAAGTTGAGCAAGTGTGAGTTCCGGATTGACGAGGTACCATTCCTTGGTCATATCATCTCTAAGGGGGGGATCTCAGTGGACCCTGGCAAGGTCATATCAGTGTTGGATTGGAAGGTGCCACAGACTGTCAAGGAAGTACGTGGATTTTTGGGCTTAGCAGGATATTACCGGAGATTCATAGAGAATTTCTCGAAGATTGCGAAGCCGATGACCACGTTGCTTGAGAAGGATGCTGAGTTCATCTGGAGCAAGGAGAGGCAAGCAGCTTTTGAAGAGTTGAAGAAGAAGCTGACCACCGCACCTGTGCTGACATTGCCAGATCTGCAGAAAAGGTTCACAGTATATTGTGATGCTTCAGGCGACGGTCTGGGTTGTGTGCTGATGCAAGAAGGAAAGGTGATTACCTATGCCTCCCGACAGCTACGCAAGCATGAGGTAAATTATCCTACACATGACTTGGAGTTAGCAGCAGTTGTCCATGCACTTAAGATATGGCGTCACTATCTCTTTGGGCAAAGATGTGAGATATACACGGATCACAAGAGTCTTAAGTATATCTTCACTCAGAATGAGCTGAACATGAGGCAGCGCAGATGGTTAGAACTGATCAAGGACTACGACTTGGAGATACGTTATCATCCAGGGAAAGCCAACGTGGTGGCTGATGCTTTGAGCAGAAGAAGCTACGTCAACATGGCCATAGCATTCCAGATGCCACGTGAGTTATGTGAGGAGTTCGAAAGTTTGAGTTTGGGTTTTGTGCATCATACTGCAGCTACCTTTGAAGCCGAACCAACTCTGGAACAAGAAATTCGAAGACATCAAGCCCAGGACGAGAAGATCCAGGAGATACGCGAGCAGATCCAGATAGGCAAAGCGCCCAACTTCAGGGAAGATGAGCAAGGTACAGTATGGTACAAGAACCGGATTTGTGTGCCAGATGTGGACAGAATCAAGAAGTTGATCCTGAGTGAGGCCCATGATACAGCTTACTCTATCCATCCCGGGAGTACTAAGATGTATTATGACCTCAAGGAGAGATTCTGGTGGTTTGGAATGAAACGTGCCGTAGCAGAGTATGTGGCAATTTGTGACACTTGTCAGAGGGTCAAGGCAGAACATCAGAGGCCAGCAGGACTATTGCAACCGTTGAAAATTCCAGAATGGAAGTGGGAGGAAATCAGCATGGACTTTATTGTTGGGTTACCTCGCACCCAGAAAGGTTACAACTCCATATGGGTAGTAGTGGATCGTCTGACCAAGGTCGCCCACTTCATACCTGTGAATACTACCTACTCCGGGGCAAGGTTGGCAGAATTATACATCTCTAGGATTGTGTGTTTGCATGGGGTTCCTAAGAGGATTATATCCGATAGGGGATCACAGTTCACTTCTCGCTTTTGGGAGCAATTGCATGATTCACTGGATACCAAGCTTCGTTTCAGCACAGCTTACCATCCGCAGACAGACGGTCAAACAGAAAGGACCAATCAAATACTGGAAGATATGTTGCGAGCATGTGTCATCCAATATGGCACAAGTTGGGACAAGTGCTTACCTTATGCCGAGTTCTCCTACAACAACAGCTATCAGGTCAGTATCAAGAAATCACCATTTGAAGCTTTGTATGGTAGAAGGTGTAGGACTCCTTTGCTCTGGGATCAGAAAGGAGAGAAGCAAGTGTCTGGACCGGACATTATCAAGGATGTGGAGGAACAAGTACGGATAGTTTGAGAGAACTTGAGAATTGCTCAGTCTAGGCAGAAAAGCTATGCAGATGTCAGACGGAGAGATCTCACGTTCAAGGAAGATGACTTTGTGTATCTGAAGGTGTCACCTATGCGGGGAGTACGCAGATTCAACATGAAGGGAAAACTAGCACCCAGATATGTTGGACCATTCAAGGTACTAGAAAAGAGAGGAGAAGTGGCTTATCGCTTAGAGTTACCTTCTAGTCTTTCAGGTGTGCACGATGTATTCCATGTCTCGCAGCTGAAGAAGTGCTTGAGAATACCAGAGGAGCAGGCGCCTTTAGAAGGGTTGGAAGTGCAAGAGGACTTGACCTACACTGAGCACCCTATAAAGATTCTGGAAACATCTGAGAGGGTGACCCGGAATAAGAGGATCAAGATGTGCCGAGTGCAATGGAAATACCACACAGAGGAGGAAGCTACTTGGGAAAGGGAGGATGAGTTGAGGGCAGCATACCCTGATCTCTTTGCTAACCAGCCTATGTGAATCTCAGGGCGAGATTCCTTGCAAGGGGGGTAGGTCTGTAACACCCTAAATTTAATTTCCAGCATTTTATAATAAATTCAATATGCTTTATTTATTTTCTAGGATTTATTGTGCCTAGTATGCATTTTTCATTATCTTTTGAACTAAATATTGCAATATATCCTAAGGTCAACATGTTTGTGCATTCATGCTGGAGCATATTTTTATTTGATGAGTGGCATAAGGTTTGAATTCAAATTTATTTGAATTCATAGTTTGCTTTTGAGTTTAAAAGAAAAGAGAGAAATAGAAAAGAGAGGGAAAATGCAGGAAAAAGAAAAAAAAAAGAGAAATCAGCCCACCTCCCTGAGCCGGCCCACCAGCCACCCTCACCCGAGCCGGCCCAGGCGAGGCGGCCCAGCCGGCCTCCCGCGCGCCGCCTCTCTCCCTCGCGCCGCTGACAGGCGGACCCGCGCCCGTCGAGCCGCTGACAGGCGGGACCCACCTGTCATCCCCAACCTCCTGGCTTTCCATTTTGGGCGACGGCGACTTTCCTTTTCCGGCCGCCGCCTTTCCTTCTCTACACCGGCCGACTCCGAGGAGGAGAGCTTCCCCCGCCGCCTTCCCCGTGTTCCCCGCTCTCCTGCGCATTGAGCCCCCAAAGGAATCGAAGGATTCCCTTCCTTCCCGAGAGCGCGCGCCGAAGGAAACTCCGGCCGCCGCCTTCCTTACCGCGCCGCCCCCTTCCGAGCCGCTCCGGTCCTATAAATAGCACGCCGGGCTTCGCCCTTTCCCCCTCAACCTCGCCAGCAGCCGCAATCGAGCCCTAGCCGTCGCGAGCCGCTCAATTCCGCCGCCACCGTCCGAGGTGAGTAACGCCGGCGAGGTGCAATTCGCCCTCTGTGGTCGCGCTCCCGCCGCCCTAACCCCTCCGCCGTGCTCTGCAGGACCTCGCGACCCCGTTCCGCTAGCTCTCGACGCCCGTGGACGCTCCGACCGAGCTCTCCGCGAAGCCCCGAGCCGCTCCGCCGCCTCCGCTCGTCGCCGACCATCCTCCGGCAGCTCCTGGTCGTCGACAACCCCACGGTGAGCTTCGCCGTGGTCCCGTCTTGCTTTCTAGCTAGGTCCGGTCCCGAATCGCGCCCCGGAACACCGGGCATCGTGAGCTCCGGCAATGCGCCGCCGTCCCCGATGGTCGCCGCCGGCGAAATCTCGCCTTTCAACCTCAGCCGTCCGATCCAGAACGGATGCACGAGATTATAACGTGATCCGATCTCACCTCGGCCGTTAGATCTAGATCCGACCGTCCGGACCAGATGGTGACCGGTCAACTGCGGTCGTCGCCATTTTTTTTTGTTAAAGAGACCCTCGGTTTTTCCGAAATCAACCCGCGGTCCACGCCAGTTCAAAAATAATTACAGATCGGCCCAGTTTTTAATGCTTTAGCCCCTGCGCTATTGAAAAATAGAACCCGCAGTCCAGAGGCTGTGTTTTTGTGCTTTAGACCTCGGATCTTTCCTGAAATTACAGAATTGGTCCCTGGTTTTTCCAAAACAGCCCAGATTTTGAGTTTTCTTCATAAATAGGTCCCTAGAACCTTGTTTTGTCCATAACTTTTCCGTTTTAACTCCGTTTTGGGCGATTCTTTCGCTCACGTGACCGTGGTAATATGTAGAACAGTTCTAAACTAGTTTTGTGTTCTGTTTTGATGTATTGGTGTACTGTTTCTTATCTTTTGTCCATTGTTTGCATGTATGCTCGTATATGGATGCTTGTGTGACGTTTGGACGTAAGTAGACGTTGATCTGTCTGAGGTGAACGAGGAGCCACCTTTTGACATTTGTGAGTAGCAGCAAGAGCACCTTGAGGAAGGCAAGTATAACATGAGCAACACCTATCACCTTTAATTCATTGCATATGCATGTGTTGATCTTGTATGCCTATAAGGACGATACATTAGCCACTTTGATCTCAATGTGAACCTTTTGGGTTGCATGTGGTTAAGTTTTTGCTAGGTGCTGCGCCAACATACACCTATGCTATGTTTTTAATTAATGTTGATTAATGGATCTATGCAATTAATTGTTTGAGCGTGACCCTCTGTGCCGTGTGCTTGAGTGGTGCATGTCTCATTTAAAATTTGTTTTTTAGCAACTTGGTTTAGGGGGCATGAGCATTGTGCTTAGTGGTTTTGCTCATAGCCACTTTCCATAAGGACCGGTTCGCAAAGCGACAACCTGGGACAACAGCACTACCATAAGACTGGTATGGGACGGTCTTAGCTGATTAATTAGATTGTTTTAGTTTGGGAGTAACTTACCTGCGGGGCAAGAGGGGAGGTGTGCTTCTGTGGCCCTCGCGCTGCTTGGGTTGAGTGTGATGTGTTCTTCTCCCCTTGAGGCTTGCTCCACCGTTGCATAACCTGAAACCTTAGCGGTTACACCTTACTAACATAATCTTTGTAAAGGCTTCGTAGTGTGGCTTGCTAGTCATCTCATCTAAGGTATGTGATGAACCACTAGCGTAGCTCACGACTTGTGGGTAAAGATGTGCAACCTCTCGAGAGTGTAAAACTGATGCATCAGCCGTGCTCACGGTTATGAGCGGCCCAGATCCTTTATGTGATTAGTTGGGTTATGGATGGTTTTTGGTAAAATCCTGGTTAACCATGATGCTTAATTTCTTCTATGCAATATCTTTGAGATAAAAGTTTCTCTACTCACTTTAGTAAATAACTTTAATAAAATTTGACCAATTAAAAGCAATGCAGTGGAGTCAGCTAACCTTAGAGCCTCATGGTTCTGTTATACTTGTTGAGTACGAGTTGTGTGCTCACGCTTGTTCTTTTCCGTTTATTCCTTGTTGGGGGGACAAATCCAACCGCTGCTCAGTCAATGGAGATACGGAGGATTATCAAGAAGTCTAGGCTCTTCGCTCTTCCAGTGGACGTCCCTGTGGCGGCTCTAGTTGCTTTCCGTTTACGCTTCCGCTTTTACGTACTCTATGTTAAAGACAAGTGTCTATTATGGTAATAATACTTATGATGTAATCGTTAAACGTTATATTATGACATGTCATGTGATGACAATTTGTCCTATACATGTGAGACTCGTTCCTGGCGCATGTATAGTATGCACGGTTTTGGTTCGTTGAAAACCGGGTGTGACAAAAACCACAATAAACATGAGTTTTGGACCTAAAGTCGTGGATTGGGCATGTTTGTGGTGAAAAAAGAAGAAATGGTTCCAGTGGCACAAACTCATGCCTTGTATGCACCCTTGATCCCCGTTTTCGCAATGGGTCACGTGCTGCAATGAAATGGCGCAAAACCACCATAAACATGAGTTTTGGACCTAAACCTGTAAATTGGGCATGTTCGTGGCAAAAAATGAAGAAATGGTTCCAGTGGCACAAACTCATGCCTTGTATGCACCCCAGATACCCGTTTTCGCAATGGGTCACGTGCTGCAACGAAATGGCGCAAAACCACCCAAAGCATGAGTTTTGGACCTAAAGTTGTGGATTGGGCATGTTGGTGGCAAAAAAAGAAGAAATGGTTCCAGTTTCACAAACTCATGCCTTGTATGCACCCCGATACCTGTTTTAGCAATGGGTCACGTAAGGCAACGAAATGGCACGAAACCGCTCCAAACATGAGTTTTGGACCTAAAGTCGTAGATTGGGCATGTTCGTTGAGAAAAAAGAAGAAATGGTTCCAGTGGCACAAACTCATGCCTTGTATGCACCCCCGATACTTGTTTTCGCAATGGGTCACGTGCCGCAACGAAATGGCGCCAAAGCACCCTAAACATGAGTTTTGGACCTAAAGTAGTGGATTGGGCATGTTCGTTGAGAAAAAAAGAAAAAATGGTTCCAGCGGCACAAACTCATGTCTTGTATGCACCCCCGATACTCGTTTTCGCAATGGGTCACGTGCTGCAACGAAATGGCCCAAAACCACCCTAAACATGAGTTTTGGACCTAAAGTAGTGGATTGGGCATGTTCGTGGCAAAAAAAGTAGAAATGGTTCCAGTTTCACAAACTCATGCCTTGTATGCACCCCGATACCTGTTTTACCAGTGGGTCACGTGGGGCAAGGAAATGGAGCGGAACCACTCCAAACATGAGTTTTGGGCCTAAAGTAGTGGATTGGGCATGTTCGTTGAGAAAAAAGAACAAATGGTTCCAGTGGCACAAACTCATGCCTTGTATGCACTCCCGATACCCGTTTTCGTAATACGCATGTGCTGCAACGAAATGGCACAAAACCACCCAAAACATGAGTTTTGGACCTAAAGTTGTGGATTGGGCATGTTGGTGGCAAAATAAGAAGAAATGGTTCCTGTTTCACAAACTCATGCCTTGTATGCACCCCGATACATGTTTTAGCAATGGATCACATAAGGCAACCAAATGGCGCGAAACCGCTCCAAACATGAGTTTTGGACCTAAAGTCATGGATTGGGCATGTTCGTTGAGAAAAAAGAAGAAATGGTTCCAGTGGCACAAACTCATGCCTTGTATACGCCCCCGATACCCGTTTTCGCAATGGGTCTCGTGCTGCAATGAAAAGACACAAAAACACCATAAACATGAGTTTTGGACCTAAAGTAGTGGATTGGGCTTGTTCGTTGCGAAAAAAGAACAAATGGTTCCAGTGGCACAAACTCATGCCTTGTAAGCACCCCGAAACCTGTTTTACCAATGGGTCACGTGGGGCCACGAAATGGCGCGAAACCACTCCAAACATGAGTTTTGGACCTAAAGTAGTGGAGTGGGCATGTTCGTTGCGAAAAAAGAACAAATGGTTCCAGTGGCACAAACTCTTGCCTTGTATGCATCCCCGATACTTGTTTTAGCAATGGGTCACGTAAGGCAACGAAATGGCGCGAAACAGCTCCAAACATTAGTTTTGGACCTAAAGTAGTGGACTGGGCATGTTCGTTGCGAAAAAAGAACAAATGGTTCCAGTGGCACAAACTCATGCCATGTATGCATCCCCGATACCAGTTTTCGCAATGGGTCACGTGCTGCAACGAAATGGCGCAAAACCACCCAAAACATGAGTTTTGGACCTAAAGTTGTGGATTGGGCATGTTCGTTGCGAAAAAAAGAAGAAATGGTTCCAGTGGCACAAACTCATGCCTTGTATGCACCCCCGATACCCGTTTTCGCAATGCGCATGTGCTGCAACGAAATGGCGCAAAACAACCCAAAACATGAGTTTTGGACCTAAAGTTGTGGATTGGGCATGTTGGTGGCAAAATAAGAAGAAATGGTTACAGTTTCACAAACTCATGCCTTGTATGCACCCCGATACCTGTTTTAGCAATGGGTCACGTAAGGCAACGAAATGGCGCGAAACCGCCCGAAACATGAGTTTTGGACCTAAAGTCGTGGATTGGGCATGTTCGTTGAGAAAAAAGAAGAAATGGTTCCAGTGGCACAAACTCATGCCTTGTATGCACCCCCGATACTCGTTTTCGCAATGGTTCACGTGCTGCAACGAAATGGCGCAAAACCACCATAAACATGAGTTTTGGAAATAAACCTGTGGATTGGGCATGTTTGTGGTGAAAAAAGAAGAAATGGTTCCAGTGGCACAAACTCATGCCTTGTATGCACCCCCGATCCCCGTTTTCGCAATAGGTCACGTGCTGCAACGAAATGGCGCAAAACCACCCAAAGCATGAGTTTTGGACCTAAAGTTGTGGATTGGGCATGCTGGTGCCAAAAAAAGAAGAAATGGTTCCAGTTTCACAAACTCATGCCTTATATGCATCCCCGATACCAGTTTTCGCAATGGGTCACGTGCTGCAACGAAATGGCGCAAAACCACCCAAAACATGAGTTTTGGACCTAAAGTTGTGGATTGGGCATGTTCGTTGCGAAAAAAAGAAGAAATGGTTCCAGCGGCACAAACTCATGCCTTGTATGCACCCCCGATACCCGTTTTCGCAATGCGCATGTGCTGCAAAGAAATGGCGCAAAACCACCCAAAACATGAGTTTTGGACCTAAAGTTGTGGATTGGGCATGTTGGTGGCAAAATAAGAAGAAATGGTTACAGTTTCACAAAATCATGCCTTGTATGCACCGCGATACCTGTTTTAGCAATGGGTCACGTAAGGCAACGAAATGGCGCGAAACCGCTCGAAACATGAGTTTTGGACCTAAAGTCGTGGATTGGGCATGTTCGTTGAGAAAAAAGAAGAAATGGTTCCAGTGGCCCAAACTCATGCCTTGTATGCACCCCTGATACCCGTTTTCGCAATGGGTCACGTGCTGCAACGAAATGGCGCAAAACCACCATAAACATGAGTTTTACACCTAAAGTTGTGGATTGGGCATGTTCGTGGCAAAAAAAGAAGAAATGGTTCCAGTTTCAGAAACTCATGCCTTGTATGCACCCCGATACCTGTTTTAGCAATGGGTCACGTAAGACAACAAAATGGCGCGAAACCGCTCCAAACATGAGTTTTGGACCTAAAGTCGTGGATTGGGCATGTTCGTTGAGAAAAAAGAAGAAATGGTTCTAGTGGCACAAACTCATGCCTTGTATGCACCCCCGATACCCGTTTTCGCAATGGTTCACGTGCTGCAACGAAATGGCGCAAAACCACAATAAACATGAGTTTTGGACCTAAAGTCGTGGATTGGGCATGTTCGTTGAGAAAAAAGAAGAAATGGTTCCAGTGGCACAAACTCATGCCTTGTATGCACCCCCGATACTCGTTTTCGCAATGGTTCACGTGCTGCAACGAAATGGCGCAAAACCACCATAAACACGAGTTTTGGACCTAAACCTGTGGATTGGGCATGTTTGTGGTGAAAAAAGAAGAAATGGTTCCAGTGGCACAAACTCATGCCTTGTATGCACCCCTGATCCCCGTTTTCGCAATGGGTCACGTGCTGCAACGAAATGGCGCAAAACCACCCAAAGCATGAGTTTTGGACCTAAAGTAGTGGACTGGGCATGTTCGTTGCGAAAAAAGAACAAATGGTTCCAGTGGCACAAACTCATGCCATGTATGCATCCCCGATACCAGTTTTCGCAATGGGTCACGTGCTGCAACGAAATGGCGCAAAACCACCCAAAACATGAGTTTTGGACCTAAAGTTGTGGATTGGGCATGTTCGTTGCGAAAAAAAGAAGAAATGGTTCCAGTGGCACCAACTCATGCCTTGTATGCACCCCCGATACCCGTTTTCGCAATGCGCATGTTCTGCAACGAAATGGCGCAAAACCACCCAAAACATGAGTTTTGGACCTAAAGTTGTGGATTGGGCATGTTGGTGGCAAAATAAGAAGAAATGGTTACAGTTTCACAAACTCATGCCTTGTATGCACCCCGATACCTGTTTTAGCAATGGGTCACGTAAGGCAACGAAATGGCGCGAAACCGCTCGAAACATGAGTTTTGGAACTAAAGTCGTGGATTGGGCATGTTCGTTGAGAAAAAAGAAGAAATGGGTCCAATGGCACAAACTCATGCCTTGTATGCACCCCCGATACTCGTTTTCGGAATGGTTCACGTGCTGCAACGAAATGGCGCAAAACCACCATAAACACGAGTTTTGGACCTAAACCTGTGGATTGGGCATGTTTGTGGTGAAAAAAGAAGAAATGGTTCCAGTGGCACAAACTCATGCCTTGTATGCACCCCTGATACCCGTTTTCGCAATGGGTCACGTGCTGCAACGAAATGGCGCAAAACCACCGAAAGCATGAGTTTTGGACCTAAAGTTGTGGATTGGGCATGTTGGTGGCAAAAAAAGAAGAAATGGTTCCAGTTTCGCAATCTCATGCGTTGTATGCACCCCGATACCCGTTTTCGCAATGCGCATGTGCTGCAACGAAATGGCGCAAAACCACCATAAACATGAGTTTTAGACCTAAAGTTGTGGATTGGGCATGTTGGTGGCAAAAAAAGAAGAAATGGTTCCAGTTTCACAAACTCATGCCTTGTATGCACCCCGATACCTGTTTTAGCAATGGGTCACGTAAGGCAACGAAATGGCACGAAACCGCTCCAAACATGAGTTTTGGACCTAAAGTCGTAGATTGGGCATGTTCGTTGAGAAAAAAGAAGAAATGGTTCCAGTGGCACAAACTCATGCCTTGTATGCACCCCCGATACTTGTTTTCGCAATGGGTCACGTGCCGCAACGAAATGGCGCCAAAGCACCCTAAACATGAGTTTTGGACCTAAAGTAGTGGATTGGGCATGTTCGTTGAGAAAAAAAGAAAAAATGGTTCCAGCGGCACAAACTCATGTCTTGTATGCACCCCCGATACTCGTTTTCGCAATGGGTCACGTGCTGCAACGAAATGGCCCAAAACCACCCTAAACATGAGTTTTGGACCTAAAGTAGTGGATTGGGCATGTTCGTGGCAAAAAAAGTAGAAATGGTTCCAGTTTCACAAACTCATGCCTTGTATGCACCCCGATACCTGTTTTACCAGTGGGTCACGTGGGGCAAGGAAATGGAGCGGAACCACTCCAAACATGAGTTTTGGGCCTAAAGTAGTGGATTGGGCATGTTCGTTGAGAAAAAAGAACAAATGGTTCCAGTGGCACAAACTCATGCCTTGTATGCACTCCCGATACCCGTTTTCGTAATACGCATGTGCTGCAACGAAATGGCACAAAACCACCCAAAACATGAGTTTTGGACCTAAAGTTGTGGATTGGGCATGTTGGTGGCAAAATAAGAAGAAATGGTTCCTGTTTCACAAACTCATGCCTTGTATGCACCCCGATACATGTTTTAGCAATGGATCACATAAGGCAACCAAATGGCGCGAAACCGCTCCAAACATGAGTTTTGGACCTAAAGTCATGGATTGGGCATGTTCGTTGAGAAAAAAGAAGAAATGGTTCCAGTGGCACAAACTCATGCCTTGTATACGCCCCCGATACCCGTTTTCGCAATGGGTCTCGTGCTGCAATGAAAAGACACAAAAACACCATAAACATGAGTTTTGGACCTAAAGTAGTGGATTGGGCTTGTTCGTTGCGAAAAAAGAACAAATGGTTCCAGTGGCACAAACTCATGCCTTGTAAGCACCCCGAAACCTGTTTTACCAATGGGTCACGTGGGGCCACGAAATGGCGCGAAACCACTCCAAACATGAGTTTTGGACCTAAAGTAGTGGAGTGGGCATGTTCGTTGCGAAAAAAGAACAAATGGTTCCAGTGGCACAAACTCTTGCCTTGTATGCATCCCCGATACTTGTTTTAGCAATGGGTCACGTAAGGCAACGAAATGGCGCGAAACAGCTCCAAACATTAGTTTTGGACCTAAAGTAGTGGACTGGGCATGTTCGTTGCGAAAAAAGAACAAATGGTTCCAGTGGCACAAACTCATGCCATGTATGCATCCCCGATACCAGTTTTCGCAATGGGTCACGTGCTGCAACGAAATGGCGCAAAACCACCCAAAACATGAGTTTTGGACCTAAAGTTGTGGATTGGGCATGTTCGTTGCGAAAAAAAGAAGAAATGGTTCCAGTGGCACAAACTCATGCCTTGTATGCACCCCCGATACCCGTTTTCGCAATGCGCATGTGCTGCAACGAAATGGCGCAAAACCACCCAAAACATGAGTTTTGGACCTAAAGTTGTGGATTGGGCATGTTGGTGGCAAAATAAGAAGAAATGGTTACAGTTTCACAAACTCATGCCTTGTATGCACCCCGATACCTGTTTTAGCAATGGGTCACGTAAGGCAACGAAATGGCGCGAAACCGCCCGAAACATGAGTTTTGGACCTAAAGTCGTGGATTGGGCATGTTCGTTGAGAAAAAAGAAGAAATGGTTCCAGTGGCACAAACTCATGCCTTGTATGCACCCCCGATACTCGTTTTCGCAATGGTTCACGTGCTGCAACGAAATGGCGCAAAACCACCATAAACATGAGTTTTGGAAATAAACCTGTGGATTGGGCATGTTTGTGGTGAAAAAAGAAGAAATGGTTCCAGTGGCACAAACTCATGCCTTGTATGCACCCCCGATCCCCGTTTTCGCAATAGGTCACGTGCTGCAACGAAATGGCGCAAAACCACCCAAAGCATGAGTTTTGGACCTAAAGTTGTGGATTGGGCATGCTGGTGCCAAAAAAAGAAGAAATGGTTCCAGTTTCACAAACTCATGCCTTATATGCATCCCCGATACCAGTTTTCGCAATGGGTCACGTGCTGCAACGAAATGGCGCAAAACCACCCAAAACATGAGTTTTGGACCTAAAGTTGTGGATTGGGCATGTTCGTTGCGAAAAAAAGAAGAAATGGTTCCAGCGGCACAAACTCATGCCTTGTATGCACCCCCGATACCCGTTTTCGCAATGCGCATGTGCTGCAAAGAAATGGCGCAAAACCACCCAAAACATGAGTTTTGGACCTAAAGTTGTGGATTGGGCATGTTGGTGGCAAAATAAGAAGAAATGGTTACAGTTTCACAAAATCATGCCTTGTATGCACCGCGATACCTGTTTTAGCAATGGGTCACGTAAGGCAACGAAATGGCGCGAAACCGCTCGAAACATGAGTTTTGGACCTAAAGTCGTGGATTGGGCATGTTCGTTGAGAAAAAAGAAGAAATGGTTCCAGTGGCCCAAACTCATGCCTTGTATGCACCCCTGATACCCGTTTTCGCAATGGGTCACGTGCTGCAACGAAATGGCGCAAAACCACCATAAACATGAGTTTTACACCTAAAGTTGTGGATTGGGCATGTTCGTGGCAAAAAAAGAAGAAATGGTTCCAGTTTCAGAAACTCATGCCTTGTATGCACCCCGATACCTGTTTTAGCAATGGGTCACGTAAGACAACAAAATGGCGCGAAACCGCTCCAAACATGAGTTTTGGACCTAAAGTCGTGGATTGGGCATGTTCGTTGAGAAAAAAGAAGAAATGGTTCTAGTGGCACAAACTCATGCCTTGTATGCACCCCCGATACCCGTTTTCGCAATGGTTCACGTGCTGCAACGAAATGGCGCAAAACCACAATAAACATGAGTTTTGGACCTAAAGTCGTGGATTGGGCATGTTCGTTGAGAAAAAAGAAGAAATGGTTCCAGTGGCACAAACTCATGCCTTGTATGCACCCCCGATACTCGTTTTCGCAATGGTTCACGTGCTGCAACGAAATGGCGCAAAACCACCATAAACACGAGTTTTGGACCTAAACCTGTGGATTGGGCATGTTTGTGGTGAAAAAAGAAGAAATGGTTCCAGTGGCACAAACTCATGCCTTGTATGCACCCCTGATCCCCGTTTTCGCAATGGGTCACGTGCTGCAACGAAATGGCGCAAAACCACCCAAAGCATGAGTTTTGGACCTAAAGTAGTGGACTGGGCATGTTCGTTGCGAAAAAAGAACAAATGGTTCCAGTGGCACAAACTCATGCCATGTATGCATCCCCGATACCAGTTTTCGCAATGGGTCACGTGCTGCAACGAAATGGCGCAAAACCACCCAAAACATGAGTTTTGGACCTAAAGTTGTGGATTGGGCATGTTCGTTGCGAAAAAAAGAAGAAATGGTTCCAGTGGCACCAACTCATGCCTTGTATGCACCCCCGATACCCGTTTTCGCAATGCGCATGTTCTGCAACGAAATGGCGCAAAACCACCCAAAACATGAGTTTTGGACCTAAAGTTGTGGATTGGGCATGTTGGTGGCAAAATAAGAAGAAATGGTTACAGTTTCACAAACTCATGCCTTGTATGCACCCCGATACCTGTTTTAGCAATGGGTCACGTAAGGCAACGAAATGGCGCGAAACCGCTCGAAACATGAGTTTTGGAACTAAAGTCGTGGATTGGGCATGTTCGTTGAGAAAAAAGAAGAAATGGGTCCAATGGCACAAACTCATGCCTTGTATGCACCCCCGATACTCGTTTTCGGAATGGTTCACGTGCTGCAACGAAATGGCGCAAAACCACCATAAACACGAGTTTTGGACCTAAACCTGTGGATTGGGCATGTTTGTGGTGAAAAAAGAAGAAATGGTTCCAGTGGCACAAACTCATGCCTTGTATGCACCCCTGATACCCGTTTTCGCAATGGGTCACGTGCTGCAACGAAATGGCGCAAAACCACCGAAAGCATGAGTTTTGGACCTAAAGTTGTGGATTGGGCATGTTGGTGGCAAAAAAAGAAGAAATGGTTCCAGTTTCGCAATCTCATGCGTTGTATGCACCCCGATACCTGTTTTAGCAATGGGTCACGTAAGGCAACGAAATGGCGTGAAACCGCTCCAAACATGAGTTTTGGACCTAAAGTCGTGGATTCGGCATGGTCGTTGAGAAAAAAGAAGAAATGGTTCCAGTGGCACAAACTTATGCCTTGTATGCACCCCCGATACTCGTTTTCGCAATGGTTCACGTGCTGCAATGAAATGGCGCAAAACCACCATAAACATGAGCTTTGGACCTAAACCTGTGGATCGGGCATGTTTGTGGGGAAAAAAGAAGAAATGGTTCTAGTGGCACAAACTCAAGCCTTGTATGCACCCCTGATCCCCGTTTTCGCAATGGGTCACGTGCTACAACGAAATGGCGCAAAACCACCATAAACATGAGTTTTGGACCTAAACCTGTGGATTGGGCATGTTCGTGGCCAAAAAAGAAGAAATGGTTCCAGTGGCACAAACTCATGCCTTGTATGCATCCCGGATACCTGTTTTCGCAATGGGTCACGTGCTGCAACGAAATGGCGCAGAACCACCCAAAGCATGAGTTTTGGACCTTAAGTTGTGGATTGGGCATGTTGGTGCCAAAAAAAGAAGAAATGGTTCTAGTTTCACAAACTCATGCTTTGTATGCATCCCCGATACCAGTTTTCGCAATGGGTCACGTGCTGCAACGAAATGGCGCAAAACCACCCAAAACATGAGTTCTGGACCTAAAGTTGTGCATTGGGCATGTTCGTTGCGAAAAAAAGAAGAAATGGTTCCAGTGGCACAAACTCATGCCTTGTATGCACCCCCGATACCCGTTTTCGCAATGCGCATGTGCTGCAACGAAATGGCGCAAAACCACCCAAAACATGAGTTTTGGACCTAAAGTTGTGGATTGGGCATGTTGGTGGCAAAAAAAAGAAGAAATGGTTCCAGTTTCGCAATCTCATGCGTTGTATGCACCCCGATACCTGTTTTAGCAATGGGTCACGTAAGGCAACGAAATGGCGCGAATCCGCTCCAAACATGAGTTTTGGACCTAAAGTAGTGGATTCGGCATGTTCGTTGAGAAAAAAGAAAAAATGGTTCCAGTGGCACAAACTCAGGCCTTGTATGCACCCCGATACCTGTTTTCGCAATGGGTCACGTGCTGCAACGAAATGGCGCGAAACCGCTCGAAACATGAGTTTTGGACCTAAAGTCGTGGATTGGGCATGTTCGTTGAGAAAAAAGAAGAAATGGTTCCAATGGCACAAACTCATGCCTTGTATGCACCCCCGATACTCGTTTTTGCAATGGTTCACGTGCTGCAACGAAATGGCGCAAAACCACCATAAACACGAGTTTTGGACCTAAACCTGTGGATTGGGCATGTTTGTGGTGAAAAAAGAAGAAATGGTTCCAGTGGCACAAACTCATGCCTTGTATGCACCCCTGATACCCGTTTTCGCAATGGGTGACGTGCTGCAACGAAATGGCGCAAAACCACCGAAAGCATGAGTTTTGGACCTAAAGTTGTGGATTGGGCATGTTGGTGGCAAAAAAAGAAGAAATGGTTCCAGTTTCAGAAACTCATGCGTTGTATGCACCCCGATACCTGTTTTAGCAATGGGTCACGTAAGGCAACGAAATGGCGCGAAACCGCTCCAAACATGAGTTTTGGACCTAAAGTCGTGGATTGGGCATGTTCCGTTGAGAAAAAAGAAGAAATGGTTCCAGTGGCACAAACTCATGCCTTGTATGCACCCCCGATACTCGTTTTCGCAATGGTTCACGTGCTGCAACGAAATGGCGCAAAACCACCATAAACATGAGTTTTGGACCTAAACCTGTGCATTGGGTATGTTTGTGGTGAAAAAAGAAGAAATGGTTCCAGTGGCCCAAACTCATGCCTTGTATGCACCCCTGATACCCGTTTTCGCAATGGGTCACGTGCTGCAACGAAATGGCGCAAAACCACCATAAACATGAGTTTTAGACCTAAAGTTGTGGATTGGGCATGTTCGTGGCAAAAAAAGAAGAAATGGTTCCAGTTTCAGAAACTCATGCCTTGTATGCACCCCGATACTTGTTTTAGCAATGGGTCACGTAAGACAACGAAATGGCGCGAAACCGCTCCAAACATGAGTTTTGGACCTAAAGTCGTGGATTGGGCATGTTCGTTGAGAAAAAAGAAGAAATGGTTCTAGTGGCACAAACTCATGCCTTGTATGCACCCACGATACCCGTTTTCGCAATGGTTCACGTGCTGCAACGAAATGGCGCAAAACCACAATAAACATGAGTTTTGGACCTAAAGTCGTGGATTGGGCATGTTCGTTGAGAAAAAAGAAGAAATGGTTCCAATGGCACAAACTCATGCCTTGTATGCACCCCCGATACTCGTTTTCGCAATGGTTCACGTGCTGCAACGAAATGGCGCAAAACCACCATAAACACGAGTTTTGGACCTAAACCTGTGGATGGGGCATGTTTGTGGTGAAAAAAGAAGAAATGGTTCCAGTGGCACAAACTCATGCCTTGTATGCACCCCTGATCCCCGTTTTCGCAATGGGTCACGTGCTGCAACGAAATGGCGCAAAACCACCCAAAGCATGAGTTTTGGACCTAAAGTAGTGGACTGGGCATGTTCGTTGCGAAAAAAGAACAAATGGTTCCAGTGGCACAAACTCATGCCATGTATGCATCCCCGATACCAGTTTTCGCAATGGGTCACGTGCTGCAACGAAATGGCGCAAAACCACCCAAAACATGAGTTTTGGACCTAAAGTTGTGGATTGGGCATGTTGGTGGCAAAATAAGAAGAAATGGTTACAGTTTCACAAACTCATGCCTTGTATGCACCCCGATACCTGTTTTAGCAATGGGTCACGTAAGGCAACGAAATGGCGCGAAACCGCTCGAAACATGAGTTTTGGACCTAAAGTCGTGGATTGGGCATGTTCGTTGAGAAAAAAGAAGAAATGGTTCCAATGGCACAAACTCATGCCTTGTATGCACCCCCGATACTCGTTTTCGCAATGGTTCACGTGCTGCAATGAAATGGCGCAAAACCACCATAAACACGAGTTTTGGACCTAAACCTGTGGATTGGGCATGTTTGTGGTGAAAAAAGAAGAAATGGTTCCAGTGGCACAAACTCATGCCTTGTATGCACCCCTGATACCCGTTTTCGCAATGGGTCACGTGCTGCAACGAAATGGCGCAAAACCACCGAAAGCATGAGTTTTGGACCTAAAGTTGTGGATTGGGCATGTTGGTGGCAAAAAAAGAAGAAATGGTTCCAGTTTCGCAATCTCATGCGTTGTATGCACCCCGATACCTGTTTTAGCAATGGGTCACGTAAGGCAACGAAATGGCGCGAAACCGCTCCAAACATGAGTTTTGGACCTAAAGTAGTGGATTCGGCATGTTCGTTGAGAAAAAAGAAAAAATGGTTCCAGTGGCACAAACTCATGCCTTGTATGCACCCCCGATACTCGTTTTCGCAATGGGTCACGTGCTGCAACGAAATGGCGCAAAACAACCCTATACAAGAGAGTTTTGGACCTAAAGTTGTGGACTGGGCATGTTCGTGGCAAAAAAAGTAGAAATGGTTCCAGTTTCACAAACTCATGCCTTGTATGCACCCCGATACCTGTTTTACCAGTGGGTCACATAAGGCAACGAAATGGCGCGAAACCGCTCCAAACATGAGTTTTGGACCTAAAGTAGTGGATTGGGCATGTTCGTTGAGAAAAAAGAAAAAATGGTTCCAGTGGCACAAACTCATGCCTTGTATGCACCCCCGATACTCGTTTTCGCAATGGGTCACGTGCTGCAACGAAATGGCGCAAAACCACTCTAAACATGAGTTTTGGACCTAAAGTTGTGGATTGGGCATGTTTGTGGCAAAAAAAAGAAGAAATGGTTCCAGTTTCACAAACTCATGCCTTGTATGCACCCCGATACCTGTTTTAGCAATGGGTCACGTAAGGCAACGAAATGGCGCGAAACCGCTCCAAACATGAGTTTTGGACCTAAAGTTGTGGATTGGGCATGTTGGTGGCAAAATAAGAAGAAATGGTTACAGTTTCACAAACTCATGCCTTGTATGCACCCCGATACCTGTTTTAGCAGTGGGTCACGTAAGGCAACGAAATGGCGCGAAACCGCTCGAAACATGAGTTTTGGACCTAAAGTCGTGGATTGGGCATGTTCGTTGAGAAAAAAGAAGAAATGGTTCCAATGGCACAAACTCATGCCTTGTATGCACCCCCGATACTCGTTTTCGCAATGGTTCACGTGCTGCAACGAAATGGCGAAAAACCACCATAAACACGAGTTTTCGACCTAAACCTGTGGATGGGGCATGTTTGTGGTGAAAAAAGAAGAAATGGTTCCAGTGGCACAAACTCATGCCTTGTATGCACCCCTGATCCCCGTTTTCGCAATGGGTCACGTGCTGCAACGAAATGGCGCAAAACCACCCAAAGCATGAGTTTTGGACCTAAAGTAGTGGACTGGGCATGTTCGTTGCGAAAAAAGAACAAATGGTTCCAGTGGCACAAACTCATGCCATGTATGCATCCCCGATACCAGTTTTCGCAATGGGTCACGTGCTGCAACGAAATGGCGCAAAACCACCCAAAACATGAGTTTTGGAGCTAAAGTTGTGGATTGGGCATGTTGGTGGCAAAATAAGAAGAAATGGTTACAGTTTCACAAACTCATGCCTTGTATGCACCCCGATACCTGTTTTCGCAATGGGTCACGTAAGGCAACGAAATGGCGCGAAACCGCTCGAAACATGAGTTTTGGACCTAAAGTCGTGGATTGGGCATGTTCGTTGAGAAAAAAGAAGAAATGGTTCCAATGGCACAAACTCATGCCTTGTATGCACCCCCGATACTCGTTTTCGCAATGGTTCACGTGCTGCACCGAAATGGCGCAAAACCACCATAAACACGAGTTTTGGACCTAAACCTGTGGATTGGGCATGTTTGTGGTGAAAAAAGAAGAAATGGTTCCAGTGGCACAAACTCATGCCTTGTATGCACCCCTGATACCCGTTTTCGCAATGGGTCACGTGCTGCAACGAAATGGCGCAAAACCACCGAAAGCATGAGTTTTGGACCTAAAGTTGTGGATTGGGCATGTTGGTGGCAAAAAAAGAAGAAATGGTTCCAGTTTCGCAATCTCATGCGTTGTATGCACCCCGATACCTGTTTTAGCAATGGGTCACGTAAGGCAACGAAATGGCGCGAAACCGCTCCAAACATGAGTTTTGGACCTAAAGTAGTGGATTCGGCATGTTCGTTGAGAAAAAAGAAAAAATGGTTCCAGTGGCACAAACTCATGCCTTGTATGCACCCCCGATACTCGTTTTCGCAATGGGTCACGTGCTGCAACGAAATGGCGCAAAACAACCCTATACAAGAGAGTTTTGGACCTAAAGTTGTCGACTGGGCATGTTCGTGGCAAAAAAAGTAGAAATGGTTCCAGTTTCACAAACTCATGCCTTGTATGCACCCCGATACCTGTTTTACCAGTGGGTCACATAAGGCAACGAAATGGCGCGAAACCGCTCCAAACATGAGTTTTGGACCTAAAGTAGTGGATTGTGCATGTTCGTTGAGAAAAAAGAAAAAATGGTTCCAGTGGCACAAACTCATGCCTTGTATGCACCCCCGATACTCGTTTTCGCAATGGGTCACGTGCTGCAACGAAATGGCGCAAAACCACTCTAAACATGAGTTTTGGACCTAAAGTTGTGGATTGGGCATGTTTGTGGCAAAAAAGAGAAGAAATGGTTCCAGTTTCACAAACTCATGCCTTGTATGCACCCCGATACCTGTTTTAGCAATGGGTCACGTAAGGCAACGAAATGGCGCGAAACCGCTCCAAACATGAGTTTTGGACCTAAAGTCGTGGATTGGGCATGTTCGTTGAGAACAAAGAAGAAATGGTTCCAGTGGCACAAACTTATGCCTTGTATGCACCCCCGATACTCGTTTTCGCAATGGTTCACGTGCTGCAACGAAATGGCGCAAAACCACCATAAACATGAGCTTTGGACCTAAACCTGTGGATTGGGCATGTTTGTGGGGAAAAAAGAAGAAATGGTTCCAGTGGCACAAACTCATGCCTTGTATGCACCCCTGATCCCCGTTTTCGCAATGGGTCACGTGCTGCAACGAAATGGCGCAAAACCACCATAAACATGAGTTTTGGACCTAAACCTGTGGATTGGGCATGTTCGTGGCCAAAAAAGAAGAAATGGTTCCAGTGGCACAAACTCATGCCTTGTATGCATCCCGGATACCCGTTTTCGCAATGGGTCACGTGCTGCAACGAAATGGCGCAAAACCACCCAAAGCATGAGTTTTGGACCTTAAGTTGTGGATTGGGCATGTTGGTGCCAAAAAAAGAAGAAATGGTTCTAGTTTCACAAACTCATGCCTTGTATGCATCCCCGATACCAGTTTTCGCAATGGGTCACGTGCTGCAACGAAATGGCGCAAAACCACCCAAAACATGAGTTTTGGACCTAAAGTTGTGCATTGGGCATGTTCGTTGCGAAAAAAAGAAGAAATGGTTCCAGTGGCACAAACTCATGCCTTGTATGCACCCCCGATACCAGTTTTCGCAATGCGCATGTGCTGCAACGAAATGGCGCAAAACCACCGAAAACATGAGTTTTGGACCTAAAGTTGTTGATTGGGCATGTTGGTGGCAAAATAAGAAGAAATGGTTACAGTTTCACAAACTCATGCCTTGTATGCACCCCGATACCTGTTTTAGCAATGGGTCACGTAGGGCAACGAAATGGCGCGAAACCGCTCCAAACATGAGTTTTGGACCTAAAGTAGTGGATTCGGCATGTTCGTTGAGAAAAAAGAAAAAATGGTTCCAGTGGCACAAACTCATGCCTTGTATGCACCCCCGATACTCGTTTTCGCAATGGGTCACGTGCTGCAACGAAATGGCGCAAAACCACTCTAAACATGAGTTTTGGACCTAAAGTTGTGGATTGGGCATGTTTGTGGCAAAAAAAAGAAGAAATGGTTCCAGTTTCACAAACTCATGCCTTGTATGCACCCCGATACCTGTTTTAGCAATGGGTCACGTAAGGCAACGAAATGGCGCGAAACCGGTCCAAACATGAGTTTTGGACCTAAAGTCGTGGATTGGGCATGTTCGTTGAGAAAAAAGAAGAAATGGTTCCAGTGGCACAAACTTATGCCTTGTATGCACCCCCGATACTCGTTTTCGCAATGGTTCACGTGCTGCAACGAAATGGCGCAAAACCACCATAAACATGAGCTTTGGACCTAAACCTGTGGATTGGGCATGTTTGTGGGGAAAAAAGAAGAAATGGTTCCAGTGGCACAAACTCATGCCTTGTATGCACCCCTGATCCCCGTTTTCGCAATGGGTCACGTGCTGCAACGAAATGGCGCAAAACCACCATAAACATGAGTTTTGGACCTAAACCTGTGGATTGGGCATGTTCGTGGCCAAAAAAGAAGAAATGGTTCCAGTGGCACAAACTCATGCCTTGTATGCATCCCGGATACCCGTTTTCGCAATGGGTCACGTGCTGCAACGAAATGGCGCAAAACCACCCAAAGCATGAGTTTTGGACCTTAAGTTGTGGATTGGGCATGTTGGTGCCAAAAAAAGAAGAAATGGTTCTAGTTTCACAAACTCATGCCTTGTATGCATCCCCGATACCAGTTTTCGCAATGGGTCACGTGCTGCAACGAAATGGCGCAAAACCACCCAAAACATGAGTTTTGGACCTAAAGTTGTGCATTGGGCATGTTCGTTGCGAAAAAAAGAAGAAATGGTTCCAGTGGCACAAACTCATGCCTTGTATGCACCCCCGATACCCGTTTTCGCAATGCGCATGTGCTGCAACGAAATGGCGCAAAACCACACAAAACATGAGTTTTGGACCTAAAGTTGTTGATTGGGCATGTTGGTGGCAAAATAAGAAGAAATGGTTACAGTTTCACAAACTCATGCCTTGTATGCACCCCGATACCTGTTTTAGCAATGGGTCACGTAGGGCAACGAAATGGCGCGAAACCGCTCCAAACATGAGTTTTGGACCTAAAGTAGTGGATTCGGCATGTTCGTTGAGAAAAAAGAAAAAATGGTTCCAGTGGCACAAACTCATGCCTTGTATGCACCCCCGATACTCGTTTTCGCAATGGGTCACGTGCTGCAACGAAATGGCGCAAAACCACTCTAAACATGAGTTTTGGACCTAAAGTTGTGGATTGGGCATGTTCGTGGCAAAAAAAGAAGAAATGGTTCCACTTTCACAAACTCATGCCTTGTATGCACCCCGATACCTGTTTTAGCAATGTGTCACGTAAGGCAACGAAATGGCGCGAAGCCGCTCCAAACATGAGTTTTGGACCTAAAGTCGTGGATTGGGCATGTTCGTTGAGAAAAAAGAAGAAATGGTTCCAGTGGCACAAACTTATGCCTTGTATGCACCCCCGATACTCGTTTTCGCAATGGTTCACGTGCTGCAACGAAATGGCGCAAAACCACCATAAACATGAGTTTTGGACCTAAACCTGTGGATTGGGCATGTTTCTGGTGGAAAAAGAAGAAATGGTTCTAGTGGCACAAACTCATGCCTTGTATGCACCCCTGATCCCCGTTTTCGCAATGGGTCACGTGCTGCAACGAAATGGCGCAAAACCACCATAAACATGAGTTTTGGACCTAAACCTGTGGATTGGGCATGTTCGTGGCCAAAAAAGAAGAAATGGTTCCAGTGGCACAAACTCATGCCTTGTATGCACCCCGGATACCCGTTTTCGCAATGGGTCACGTGCTGCAACGAATTGGCGCAAAACCACCCAAAGCATGAGTTTTGGACCTAAAGTTGTGGATTGGGCATGTTGGTGCCAAAAAAAGAAGAAATGGTTCCAGTTTCACAAACTCATGCCTTGTATGCACCCCGATACCTGTTTTAGCAATGGGTCACGTAAGGCAACGAAATGGCGCGAAACCGCTCCAAACATGAGTTTTGGACCTAAAGTCGTGGATTGGGCATGTTCGTTGAGAAAAAAGAAGAAATGGTTCCAGTGGCACAAACTCATGCCTTGTATGCACCCCCGATACTCGTTTTCGCAATGGTTCACGTGCTGCAACTGTGATGCCCCCGGCATCTCAAAAATCTTAAAACGTGATTAGATTAGTGGTAGTCAGAGATTTGGCTTAATAGTGTTTAGAGAAGAGCAACAACTAGGTTAGTAAATCACGAAGTCAAAAATTTTCAGTGAAATATGCAAAACCCTGAGTGCACTGATGACCTTAGTTCAAAATGAAATGTAATTTAGACCAAACTCCTTATAACAAACTTGTAGAAAATTCTAGGTAGATCAACTTTGTTATTGGGTGTGGTGACATGCATAAAGGTTTGCAAGATGTTTTAGCTCCTTTTCTATCTTCTAGTGAATTCTGTCCAAATAGACCTGAATGGAAAATTCAAATTTTGAGCAATCAAAAGTCCCTATCATGCAAAACATCATATAAGAAAGTTGTAGATAATTAAAAACCACACAACATTGGTATAATACTCATTCTCTGAAAATGAGCATAAAATAGACTTTAGGAATTTCTAAGTTTGTATTAAACTTTGGTCAAACTGGAGTCAGCAGGTTCAATTCAAATTTGATCATATTTAAACTTGGAATCTGATGTTTCTCCTTTTGACAAAGTTATAGATCTGGAAGAGTAGAACAACTTTTGTATTTTGGGTTTTGTCAAATTCGGCCTTTAGGATGTTCAAAAATCGCAATTTCTAAAACATGTCTCAGCAGTCAAACAGTTTTTTCAATTTTCCGAAATTATTTTTCCACCTGCAGTCACTGACGAGTGGGGTCCACTCGTCAGCCCGCCACGCGGCGCCGGCGCCCGGCGCTGCCAGCCACGCGCCGCTCGCCACCGCGAGCGCGCGCCGCCAGCGCACCGCGCCGAGGCCACGCGCCGAGGCCACGCGCTGCCCTGCCCGCGCCCGGCCTGCGCCCTCCCTGCCGCGTGCCCCGCGCCCTCGCCACTATCTCTACTCCCGGCCTCTCTGCTTGCCACGCGCGGAGCGCGTCCGCCATGGACAGTGCCGCGTCCGAGCTTAGCTTGAGCTCGCGCCCCGCCCCCTCCGGTGCTCCTCGCGTTCAACGGCCGCGAGCACCACACCCACGCCACCGTCCTCCGCCGATTTCCCCTACCCGAGGCGCCGGTCCCCCACTCCCCCACCAGATCGAGCCGCCGCCCCGTCCTCCGCGTCGCCCGGCTCCACGTCCGGTTCACCGGCGTTCCTCGCGCACTCCGAGCTCCTCTCGCGACGCCGTCTTGGGGGAAAGGAACCCCTACGCCGGGAACATCTTCCCCGACCCGCTCGGCTCCAAGCGCGTGCCCCCACGCGACGCGCCGCGCGCGGGAACTCCGGCGACCGCGCGCCCTCTCTGTCGGCCGGAGGTAGAAGACGCCCTTTTTCCGATTTAACCCCTGGACTTTGCCGCTTTCATGTTTCCGTCTCCGCACTATTTACTGAGTCTTGCGGATCTAACGATTCAGCCCCTGATGTTAATAGATAATCATGTTTCGACCCCTGACTGATAGGAATTTCGATTTAATATGTTTTATTAGGCTAAAAACTTTGGAAATTCATAGTAAATTGTAGAAAAATGCTAAAAATATAAACTTTGTTGCATTGTGTCCATTTTTTGTATGTCTACAGAATGGCAAAAAAGTAGATCCCTAAAATGACCTTTTTGCCCCTGTTTATGTGTATGCATGAAAAACCTTAATAAATAGGAAATGTAGGTAAAATGAGCTTCAAAAATTATAAAAATTGGACAGAAGCCTTGTGAACATGAGTAGACTCTGTCTAAATTGTGGTAGCCCTAGCATTGTCTGTTTAATTACTAGTTTGCCCTTATCTTGTATTTAAGCATATATTAATTTAGAAAAAAGATTGCTATGGAGAAAAATGCTCCATGTGACTTTAGGGCCTTGATATGAGCTCTAGATTAAGAACATGACTCACTGTTAGAGTAGGAGGTAGCACTTATAAGGTTTTGGCTCTGACTTGAAGAGAGTAGGAATAATGCATATTTAAGTAAACAGTAGAAAATGTGAAACTAATATATCCAAAAAAAAAAACCCCACACTTACCATGTTAGGTTTATGATCGACAACTTAACTCCTGTATATGTTCTTGTAAAATTACACATACACGATTGCTTCGGGTCCATCAAAGTAGTTTTAATGCTAGTACCAGTCGGGAGGTTTTAGTTGAGCTAGTAATCCATTACATCCGTAATTAGATGTTTGCCTTATACTTTACTTAACCAGTTGTAGGCTTGATGATCTGCATCTCATTCACTGTGTCATGCATAGCATTCATATAGCAACGCTTATTGCAGATACGTGATTGAGAAACAAGTGCGGGAGCTATTTTAAGCAACGGTGATCCAGAAGATCAAGTAAGCCCCAGACACGACCTGGAGAGCCCATCAGTCGTGTTTGGAAGGAGGAGTTGTCCAAGTAATCAAGGGGTTGCCTGGGGCGAAGCCTCACAACCCGGCAAACTAACTTAGATTAGTTTGTTGGCTTGATAAGAATAAGCAAAGGTAGGCAGGACCATAAATTTCCCAGCTAAGGTTATCTTGATTGATGATTACGCATCCGCATTAGGAGTTGATTGAAAACCTTTGCATTAGACTCCCTGGCCGCCCTGGCCCTAGCACCTATACATAGAGTTCGTAGGACGAGTTGCCTAGGCTCTGCTAGGTGCGAGTAGACACGAGTGAAAGGAGTCACTCGTCGCGTAGGTGATTTCAAAGATTACAAAACTATTACCATTGAGAAAGTAATACTATGCTTATGATTTAAATGGAGACCGGGCGGAGAATAATTTTATTATGTGGTGTGCGTACGTGGTGTGCGTTTGGCTCCGCCCGAGTCGCATAAGGCCCGTTCGCTGTTCGCCTGCTGTTCGGCATAACATTGCTAGAGTGCTTATCCGGGGAATGGGACCGGAAAAGTCTTTCCTGGGCTCGTCCGAAGCACAGAGACACGTTCCTACCCGCTGGTTGAGAGGAAGGTGGCCCGGGGGAGCTTGGTACTCATGACGGGGAGACCGAGATGTCGGCAGGCTCGTCATGGGGGCACAACCCGGGGGCTAGGCGGGAGTGAATCGAACTTGGGACGAGGCAGGTTAAGATTGGGGCTATATGTGGGAACGCGATGGCTAGTAAGCATATACCCCTGGCATGATAGTTATTCCCGGGAATTAAAAATCGATTCGAATCGCTGATGCCCACCAGGTGTGGGAATGCCAATATCACTGTCGGGCAACGTAGTAACTACTTGAATATATTATGTCCGTTACTCATGTTTTCAAATACAACATGTTTGTATTGTATTGCTTACATTTCTGCAAGTTGTTATGAAGTTATATGCAAAAGATGAATTCTTGATATTTTATATTGACATACCACTGTTTAAAATCAATGGCTAAGGATCCAATGGTTAGTAAGCAAGCTTTGCGTCAGCCGTAAGCCAATCCATTAAGTCCTACTGAGTAATTAGTACTCAGGGTTTGCCCCCACCTTTTGAGAACAGGAATCGACGACATCTGGACATCTGCTTGGAGGAGGGTAGTACCGGTGGGCTCGGTGCTGCTCGCCTCGATCAACGAAGCGTGAAGACTAGTAAAGTATTTCGTTCCGCTGCGAGATGTTTTCAAATTCGCTTCCGCAATCTGATTCAAACTTGCCTTTCATATGGTAATATGTTGAAACTTTTAATATTATTTCGAATCGGTTTGTAAAAGAGGTTTATATATGCTATATTCAACTGCCTGAGATGATGTATCGGTTGTGGCTCCATTGTGGGCTGGATGTGTATGATGTCGGTTCCTCTGGGAAAAGGTAATATCGGGGGTCGAATGACTCTCGACGGACGACCGGGTTTAGTTCGGTCTAATCACACTGCGAGCCAGAGGTGGCAGGTGTGCTTAGCCTGGATTAAATCGGCGGTTCCGCCACAGCTGGTATCAGAGCCGATCATACACAGACAACAGACATATCATCCAGTTTTGATTTGCAAACCTATTTTCGAAAACCCTTTTCGAAGTATTTGAAAAGTGAGAGTATCGATATGCCCCTATTAAGGATGTTAGTGAAATACCAGGTGACATCGCTAACATTCTGACCTAGATAGAACTTATGTGCATATTCGGCGCTTTGGGAAGCAACATTTCGGCCATAGCCATCCCCAGTACTGGTGGAGCGCTATTGGGATTTGCGGACTGTTGCGAACCCTGCATTCATGCTGATAGGGCAGAACTCTTTAAGGGGGGTGGTCACGCCATTGGAGTGTTTCGTGACCACTTTTCCTTCAACCAAAATTATAGCTAGATCTTGTTGGCCACCGTTTCTCTCCCCAGCAATTCCCCAGTACTGGAGGAAGACTGGGTGTGTTGGGAGAAATGGCGCCACTACGTCGTCCACCAGACGTAGCTTAAAGAAAATCGTGGATACCACTTCTAGGGTTAGAGTGGAAATGTTTGGTAATGGTGATGAGGTTGATCTGAGCATGTATTTTTCTGCAGGTACACTAACCACGTGCGAAATTAAGAACGAATAGAAAACGACTAGTTGCATTAGAGAGTGCCGTGCATATATGTCACCGAATACTCGCTAGATATATAATTATACATAGGGTGTGTGAGGTGAGACCGAATAGGGCGAATCATGCATCATGACATCATGTCTTATTTCATGCATTGTTTTTGTTGCTTAAGAGTGACTAGGAGCATATTGCGTGGAGTGTGTGTTACTAGTGTGTTGATACGTAGCTCAAAGTACCAGTAGAACTAGCAAAAACTAAGCAAGCGACTCGACTAGTACGCTTGGGTTGTCGCAATTTTTCTATACCTAATTCATTCTAAATATGAAACAATTATTAAATGCAGGTCAAATACAATAAATATGTCGATCGGTCCAAAAATCAAACCCATCTCGAAGTTACCGATGCCACACGCGTTAGAAACATACCGTAGCCTTGTGCCATCGTTTTGCGAAAAATCACTTATCGGCATATTTTCTAAACACGTAAACGCGGAAAACACTATGCCCACACCAAGTTTTCAAAACCCTTGAACTTACGGAAGCCTTGTTTTTCCTGCCACAGATGTCGCAGCCTTTTGACTTATGCCCTGATCACCCTGAGCCCACGAAGGCTAAAACAACAGCACCTGAAGGTCACAAGAAGAAGAGAAAAGCAGGAGAATCTTCTACTAACACGGCTTTAGTTCAACATCTGCGACCCGGCCTGGTTTTATTGAAGAGATTCGTCAAGCCTGAAGATCAAGTCAAGATAGTTCGTACATGTCGACAACTAGGTATTGGTCCAGGAGGATTCTATAAGCCTAGTTTCAAAAACGGAACCAAGATGAAGTTATGGATGATGTGTCTAGGGAAGAATTGGGATCCGACTACAGGTTTCTATGGGCCAACACGTCCATACGATGGTGCCCAAGTCTCTGCAATACCAGAAGCTTTCAAGACAATTGCTCAAACAGCAAATTCAATTGCAAGCGAATTTCCTCAGATCAATCCTGACATATGCATCATTAACTACTACAACAACGTCGGGAAGCTCGGACTCCATCAAGATAAGGATGAATCAGGAAGAAGCATCAATCAAGGTCTACCTATCATCTCAATCTCCCTAGGTGACACGGCAGAATTCCTGTTCAGCGATACTCGAGACAAGGATAAAGCGACCAAGGTCAACCTCGAGTCTGGCGATGTTCTTATACTCGGTGGAAGATCAAGACTGCTATTCCATGGCATCTCCCATGTGAAGCCTAACACCGCACCGACATGGCTAAAGGAAGAAACTGGTCTTCGTCCAGGACGCATCAATCTCACGTTTAGGCAGTATTAGCTGGGTACCAATTAGTATGATAAAGTTTGGGACAAACTTTTGTATTAGAATGTTTCAACATTCGTGGATCCGAAAGACCTCGGGTGTCCGGCTCTATAGAGTCAACTTGTATCTCGTTCCTATAGTTAAATGTACTCCTAGTCTTATAGTGATAACACATGGAGCTTTGGTAACTTTTTCTTTAAAACCCTTGTCGTTCATGCGCTTCGAACCCTTGTGATCGAAGAAATCCTAGCCTAATTGCACTATAATCCACTATTCGTTAATTACTTGCTACAAGCTTTGTAAATCAAGGAACTTCTTTTACCATGGGATTCAAGCACCCTAAGCTCTTATATCACATCGGACTTCCTCTTTATTTAATCAAAACCTTGTAGTGATCAGCCTCATTTCCACCATCTCATGACATCCTTCCATTGCCTTGTTTCACCCTACCTTCTTGACCAGTGGGGATAATCCGCCTCAACCCCACAACTCGTTCATATTAATTCATATTCACGTTGACCTTGCCTCCGAAGATTGGTGGGAACAGTCAATTTCGTTCTCACTAACTCCATCGATATTTTCTACCCATTCGTTGAACCTTATTCCCCGAGGGTGTACTTTACGAACATCCTCCATACTAGCTTTTGTCCTTGGCCAGTGCTCTTGTCTTATCGTCATTTCTCTCTGAGTGGTTTTCTTCCTCTTAGAAGGGAGTTTACTAACATTTTGTTTCGCTAGTAAGAACACATCAGCTTGTTTAAGCAAATATAGCCTATCTTCTCCTTCTTGTGCCTTTCTTGCCCTAATGAGTAGAATGTGCTACGTTTTACCACATCTTACTCTTTGAAAACATGTTAACTTGGAATTTTATATGTGGACACAGTCCCCATCAAATAGAATGAGTGTGTCTCTTAAAAACACATCCAATGACAATCCTTTGAATCATAATGTTCTGCTTTGCTCGATCTCTGGCTGGGTACACTTTGTTTTCATCGTCTGGATAAATCAGATACTTACCGTGTTTCAAATATTAGTATCACAATCAGGAAATGACTCCATTCCTTTGCTTCAGTCACAGTCACTTGCTCGCTGACCACATTCTCTTCATGGTTTGTTCATTCGCTCTCTTATATGGCACGACTCGTCGAGTACCTTAGAGAGACCACCCTAACCTAAGAGATGATGCTCTGTGACTACTTGTGTTAAAGAGGTACTAACCATTCACAAGCTAGTTGACAAAGCCAACAAGTGAAAAATTGGGATGTTACCATGTGCATTCAAAAAGGCACGAACCACGATGCCATACTCCTTACCATACGCGATAGGTAACACACCCGTACCTCACACAAATCTCGGGACGAGATTTCTTTAAGGGGGGTGGGTTGTGATGCCCCCGGCATCTCAAAAATCTTAAAACGTGATTAGATTAGTGGTAGTCAGAGATTTGGCTTAATAGTGTTTAGAGAAGAGCAACAACTAGGTTAGTAAATCACGAAGTCAAAAATTTTCAGTGAAATATGCAAAACCCTGAGTGCACTGATGACCTTAGTTCAAAATGAAATGTAATTTAGACCAAACTCCTTATAACAAACTTGTAGAAAATTCTAGGTAGATCAACTTTGTTATTGGGTGTGGTGACATGCATAAAGGTTTGCAAGATGTTTTAGCTCCTTTTCTATCTTCTAGTGAATTCTGTCCAAATAGACCTGAATGGAAAATTCAAATTTTGAGCAATCAAAAGTCCCTATCATGCAAAACATCATATAAGAAAGTTGTAGATAATTAAAAACCACACAACATTGGTATAATACTCATTCTCTGAAAATGAGCATAAAATAGACTTTAGGAATTTCTAAGTTTGTATTAAACTTTGGTCAAACTGGAGTCAGCAGGTTCAATTCAAATTTGATCATATTTAAACTTGGAATCTGATGTTTCTCCTTTTGACAAAGTTATAGATCTGGAAGAGTAGAACAACTTTTGTATTTTGGGTTTTGTCAAATTCGGCCTTTAGGATGTTCAAAAATCGCAATTTCTAAAACATGTCTCAGCAGTCAAACAGTTTTTTCAATTTTCCGAAATTATTTTTCCACCTGCAGTCACTGACGAGTGGGGTCCACTCGTCAGCCCGCCACGCGGCGCCGGCGCCCGGCGCTGCCAGCCACGCGCCGCTCGCCACCGCGAGCGCGCGCCGCCAGCGCACCGCGCCGAGGCCACGCGCCGAGGCCACGCGCTGCCCTGCCCGCGCCCGGCCTGCGCCCTCCCTGCCGCGTGCCCCGCGCCCTCGCCACTATCTCTACTCCCGGCCTCTCTGCTTGCCACGCGCGGAGCGCGTCCGCCATGGACAGTGCCGCGTCCGAGCTTAGCTTGAGCTCGCGCCCCGCCCCCTCCGGTGCTCCTCGCGTTCAACGGCCGCGAGCACCACACCCACGCCACCGTCCTCCGCCGATTTCCCCTACCCGAGGCGCCGGTCCCCCACTCCCCCACCAGATCGAGCCGCCGCCCCGTCCTCCGCGTCGCCCGGCTCCACGTCCGGTTCACCGGCGTTCCTCGCGCACTCCGAGCTCCTCTCGCGACGCCGTCTTGGGGGAAAGGAACCCCTACGCCGGGAACATCTTCCCCGACCCGCTCGGCTCCAAGCGCGTGCCCCCACGCGACGCGCCGCGCGCGGGAACTCCGGCGACCGCGCGCCCTCTCTGTCGGCCGGAGGTAGAAGACGCCCTTTTTCCGATTTAACCCCTGGACTTTGCCGCTTTCATGTTTCCGTCTCCGCACTATTTACTGAGTCTTGCGGATCTAACGATTCAGCCCCTGATGTTAATAGATAATCATGTTTCGACCCCTGACTGATAGGAATTTCGATTTAATATGTTTTATTAGGCTAAAAACTTTGGAAATTCATAGTAAATTGTAGAAAAATGCTAAAAATATAAACTTTGTTGCATTGTGTCCATTTTTTGTATGTCTACAGAATGGCAAAAAAGTAGATCCCTAAAATGACCTTTTTGCCCCTGTTTATGTGTATGCATGAAAAACCTTAATAAATAGGAAATGTAGGTAAAATGAGCTTCAAAAATTATAAAAATTGGACAGAAGCCTTGTGAACATGAGTAGACTCTGTCTAAATTGTGGTAGCCCTAGCATTGTCTGTTTAATTACTAGTTTGCCCTTATCTTGTATTTAAGCATATATTAATTTAGAAAAAAGATTGCTATGGAGAAAAATGCTCCATGTGACTTTAGGGCCTTGATATGAGCTCTAGATTAAGAACATGACTCACTGTTAGAGTAGGAGGTAGCACTTATAAGGTTTTGGCTCTGACTTGAAGAGAGTAGGAATAATGCATATTTAAGTAAACAGTAGAAAATGTGAAACTAATATATCCAAAAAAAAAAAACCCCACACTTACCATGTTAGGTTTATGATCGACATACACGATTGCTTCGGGTCCATCAAAGTAGTTTTAATGCTAGTACCAGTCGGGAGGTTTTAGTTGAGCTAGTAATCCATTACATCCGTAATTAGATGTTTGCCTTATACTTTACTTAACCAGTTGTAGGCTTGATGATCTGCATCTCATTCACTGTGTCATGCATAGCATTCATATAGCAACGCTTATTGCAGATACGTGATTGAGAAACAAGTGCGGGAGCTATTTTAAGCAACGGTGATCCAGAAGATCAAGTAAGCCCCAGACACGACCTGGAGAGCCCATCAGTCGTGTTTGGAAGGAGGAGTTGTCCAAGTAATCAAGGGGTTGCCTGGGGCGAAGCCTCACAACCCGGCAAACTAACTTAGATTAGTTTGTTGGCTTGATAAGAATAAGCAAAGGTAGGCAGGACCATAAATTTCCCAGCTAAGGTTATCTTGATTGATGATTACGCATCCGCATTAGGAGTTGATTGAAAACCTTTGCATTAGACTCCCTGGCCGCCCTGGCCCTAGCACCTATACATAGAGTTCGTAGGACGAGTTGCCTAGGCTCTGCTAGGTGCGAGTAGACACGAGTGAAAGGAGTCACTCGTCGCGTAGGTGATTTCAAAGATTACAAAACTATTACCATTGAGAAAGTAATACTATGCTTATGATTTAAATGGAGACCGGGCGGAGAATAATTTTATTATGTGGTGTGCGTACGTGGTGTGCGTTTGGCTCCGCCCGAGTCGCATAAGGCCCGTTCGCTGTTCGCCTGCTGTTCGGCATAACATTGCTAGAGTGCTTATCCGGGGAATGGGACCGGAAAAGTCTTTCCTGGGCTCGTCCGAAGCACAGAGACACGTTCCTACCCGCTGGTTGAGAGGAAGGTGGCCCGGGGGAGCTTGGTACTCATGACGGGGAGACCGAGATGTCGGCAGGCTCGTCATGGGGGCACAACCCGGGGGCTAGGCGGGAGTGAATCGAACTTGGGACGAGGCAGGTTAAGATTGGGGCTATATGTGGGAACGCGATGGCTAGTAAGCATATACCCCTGGCATGATAGTTATTCCCGGGAATTAAAAATCGATTCGAATCGCTGATGCCCACCAGGTGTGGGAATGCCAATATCATTGTCGGGCAACGTAGTAACTACTTGAATATATTATGTCCGTTACTCATGTTTTCAAATACAACATGTTTGTATTGTATTGCTTACATTTCTGCAAGTTGTTATGAAGTTATATGCAAAAGATGAATTCTTGATATTTTATATTGACATACCACTGTTTAAAATCAATGGCTAAGGATCCAATGGTTAGTAAGCAAGCTTTGCGTCAGCCGTAAGCCAATCCATTAAGTCCTACTGAGTAATTAGTACTCAGGGTTTGCCCCCACCTTTTGAGAACAGGAATCGACGACATCTGGACATCTGCTTGGAGGAGGGTAGTACCGGTGGGCTCGGTGCTGCTCGCCTCGATCAACGAAGCGTGAAGACTAGTAAAGTATTTCGTTCCGCTGCGAGATGTTTTCAAATTCGCTTCCGCAATCTGATTCAAACTTGCCTTTCATATGGTAATATGTTGAAACTTTTAATATTATTTCGAATCGGTTTGTAAAAGAGGTTTATATATGCTATATTCAACTGCCTGAGATGATGTATCGGTTGTGGCTCCATTGTGGGCTGGATGTGTATGATGTCGGTTCCTCTGGGAAAAGGTAATATCGGGGGTCGAATGACTCTCGACGGACGACCGGGTTTAGTTCGGTCTAATCACACTGCGAGCCAGAGGTGGCAGGTGTGCTTAGCCTGGATTAAATCGGCGGTTCCGCCACAGCAACGAAATGGCGCAAAACCACCATAAACATGAGTTTTGGACCTAAACCTGTGGATTGGGCATGTTTCTGGTGGAAAAAGAAGAAATGGTTCTAGTGGCACAAACTCATGCCTTGTATGCACCACTGATCCCCGTTTTCGCAATGGGTCACGTGCTGCAACGAAATGGCGCAAAACCACCATAAACATGAGTTTTGGACCTAAACCTGTGGATTGGGCATGTTCGTGGCCAAAAAAGAAGAAATGGTTCTAGTGGCACAAACTCATGCCTTGTATGCACCCCGGATACCCGTTTTCGCAATGGGTCACGTGCTGCAACGAATTGGCGCAAAACCACCCAAAGCATGAGTTTTGGACCTAAAGTTGTGGATTGGGCATGTTGGTGCCAAAAAAAGAAGAAATGGTTCCAGTTTCACAAACTCATGCCTTGTATGCACCCCGATACCTGTTTTAGCAATGGGTCACGTAAGGCAACGAAATGGCGCGAAACCGCTCCAAACATGAGTTTTGGACCTAAAGTCGTGGATTGGGCATGTTCGTTGAGAAAAAAGAAGAAATGGTTCCAGTGGCACAAACTCATGCCTTGTATGCACCCCCAATACTCGTTTTCGCAATGGTTCACGTGCTGCAACGAAATGGCGCAAAACCACCATAAACATGAGTTTTGGAAATAAACCTGTGGATTGGGCATGTTTGTGGTGAAAAAAGAAGAAATGGTTCCAGTGGCACAAACTCATGCCTTGTATGCACCCCCGATCCCCGTTTTCGCAATAGGTCACGTGCTGCAACGAAATGGCGCAAAACCACCCAAAGCATGAGTTTTGGACCTAAAGTTGTGGATTGGGCATGCTGGTGCCAAAAAAAGAAGAAATGGTTCCAGTTTCACAAACTCATGCCTTAAATGCATCCCCGATACCAGTTTTCGCAATGGGTCACGTGCTCCAACGAAATGGCGCAAAACCACCCAAAACATGAGTTTTGGACCTAAAGTTGTGGATTGGGCATGTTCGTTGCGAAAAAAAGAAGAAATGGTTCCAGCGGCACAAACTCATGCCTTGTATGCACCCCCGATACCCGTTTTCGCAATGCGCATGTGCTGCAAAGAAATGGCGCAAAACCACCCAAAACATGAGTTTTGGACCTAAAGTTGTGGATTGGGCATGTTGGTGGCAAAATAAGAAGAAATGGTTACAGTTTCACAAAATCATGCCTTGTATGCACCGCGATACCTGTTTTAGCAATGGGTCACGTAAGGCAACGAAATGGCGCGAAACCGCTCGAAACATGAGTTTTGGACCTAAAGTCGTGGATTGGGCATGTTCGTTGAGAAAAAAGAAGAAATGGTTCCAATGGCACAAACTCATGCCTTGTATGCACACCCGATACTCGTTTTCGCAATGGTTCACGTGTTGCAACGAAATGCCGCAAAACCACCATAAACACGAGTTTTGGACCTAAACCTGTGGATTGGGCTTGTTTGTGGTGAAAAAAGAAGAAATGGTTCCAGTGGCACAAACTCATGCCTTGTATGCACCCCTGATACCCGTTTTCGCAATGGGTCACGTGCTGCAACGAAATGGCGCAAAACCACCCGAAGCATGAGTTTTGGACCTAAAGTTGTGGATTGGGCATGTTGGTGGCAAAAAAAGAAGAAATGGATCCAGTTTCGCAAACTCATGCCTTGTATGCACCCCGATACCTGTTTTAGCAATGGGTCACGTAAGGCAACGAAATGGCGCGAAACCGCTCCAAACTTGAGTTTTGGACCTAAAGTAGTGGATTCGGCATGTTCGTTGAGAAAAAAGAAAAAATGGTTCCAGTGGCACAAACTCATGCCTTGTATGCACCCCCGATACTCGTTTTCGCAATGGGTCCCGTGCTGCAACGAAATGGCGCAAAACAACCCTATACATGAGAGTTTTGGACCTAAAGTTGTGGACTGGGCATCTTCGTGGCAAAAAAAGTAGAAATGGTTCCAGTTTCGCAAACTCATGTCTTGTATGCACCTCGATACCTGTTTTAGCAATGGGTCACGTAAGGCAACGAAATGGCGCGAAACCGCTCCAAACATGAGTTTTGGACCTAAAGTAGTGGATTGGGCATGTTCGTTGAGAAAAAAGAAAAAATGGTTCCAGTGGCGCAAACTCATGCCTTGTATGCACCCCCGATACTCGTTTTCGCAATGGTTCACGTGCTGCAACGAAATGGCGCAAAACCACCATAAACATGAATTTTGGACCTAAACCTGTGGATTGGGCATGTTTGCGGTGAAAAAAGAAGAAATGGTTCCAGTGGCACAAACTCATGCCTTGTATGCATCCCGGATACCCGTTTTCGCAATGGGTCACGTGCTGCAACGAAATGGCGCAAAACCACCCAAAGCATGAGTTTTGGACCTAAAGTTGTGGATTGGGCATGTTGGTGGCAAAAAAAGAAGAAATGGTTCCAGTTTCACAAACCCATGCCTTGTATGCACCCCCGATACTCGTTTTCGCAATGGTTCACGTGCTGCAACGAAATGGCGCAAAACCACCATAAACATGCGTTTAGCAAATAAACCTGTGGATTGGGCATGTTTGTGGTGAAAAAAGAAGAAATGGTTCCAGTGGCACAAACTCATGCCTTGTATGCACCCCCGATCCCCGTTTTCGCAATGGGTCACGTGCTGCAACGAAATGGCGCAAAACCACCCTATACATGAGTTTTGGACCTAAACCTGTGGATTGGGCATGTTCGTGGTGAAAAAAGAAGAAATGGTTCCAGTGGCACAAACTCATGCCTTGTATGCACCCCTGATCCCCATTTTACCAATGGGTCACGTGCTGCAACGAAATGGCACAAAACCACCATAAACATGAGTTTTGGACCTAAACCTGTGGATTGGGCACGTTCGTGGTAAAAAAAGAAGAAATGGTTCCAGTGGCACAAACTCATGCCTTGTGTGCACCCCTGATACCCGTTTTCGCAATGGGTCACGTGCTGCAACGAAATGGCGCAAAACCACCCAAAGCATGAGTTTTGGACCTAAAGTTGTGGATTGGGCATGCTGGTGCCAAAAAAAGAAGAAATGGTTCCAGTTTCACAAACTCATGCCTTGTATGCACCCCGATACCTGTTTTACCAGTGGGTCACATAAGGCAACGAAATGGCGCGAAACCGCTCCAAACATGAGTTTTGGACCTAAAGTAGTGGATTCGGCATGTTCGTTGAGAAAAAAGAAAAAATGGTTCCAGTGGCACAAACTCATGCCTTGTATGCACCCCCGATACTCGTTTTCGCAATGGGTCACGTGCTTCAACGAAATGGCGCAAAACCACTCTAAACATGAGTTTTGGACCTAAAGTTGTGGATTGGGCATGTTGGTTGCAAAAAAAAAAAGAAATGGTTCCAGTTTCACAAACTCATGCCTTGTATGCACCTCGATACCTGTTTTAGCAATGGGTCACGTAAGGCAACGAAATGGCGCGAAACCGCTCGAAACATGAGTTTTGGACCTAAAGTCGTGGATTGGGCATGTTCGTTGAGAAAAAAGAAGAAATGGTTCCAATGGCACAAACTCATGCCTTGTATGCACCCCTGATACCCGTTTTCGCAATGGGTCACGTGCTGCAACGAAATGGCGCAAAACCACCCGAAGCATGAGTTTTGGACCTAAAGTTGTGGATTGGGCATGTTGGTGGCAAAAAAAGAAGAAATGGATCCAGTTTCGCAAACTCATGCCTTGTATGCACCCCGATACCTGTTTTAGCAATGGGTCACGTAAGGCAACGAAATGGCGCGAAACCGCTCCAAACATGAGTTTTGGACCTAAAGTAGTGGATTCGGCATGTTCGTTGAGAAAAAAGAAAAAATGGTTCCAGTGGCACAAACTCATGCCTTGTATGCACCCCCGATACTCGTTTTCGCAATGGGTCCCGTGCTGCAACGAAATGGCGCAAAACAACCCTATACATGAGAGTTTTGGACCTAAAGTTGTGGACTGGGCATCTTCGTGGCAAAAAAAGTAGAAATGGTTCCAGTTTCGCAAACTCATGTCTTGTATGCACCTCGATACCTGTTTTAGCAATGGGTCACGTAAGGCAACGAAATGGCGCGAAACCGCTCCAAACATGAGTTTTGGACCTAAAGTAGTGGATTGGGCATGTTCGTTGAGAAAAAAGAAAAAATGGTTCCAGTGGCGCAAACTCATGCCTTGTATGCACCCCCGATACTCGTTTTCGCAATGGTTCACGTGCTGCAACGAAATGGCGCAAAACCACCATAAACATGAATTTTGGACCTAAACCTGTGGATTGGGCATGTTTGCGGTGAAAAAAGAAGAAATGGTTCCAGTGGCACAAACTCATGCCTTGTATGCATCCCGGATACCCGTTTTCGCAATGGGTCACGTGCTGCAACGAAATGGCGCAAAACCACCCAAAGCATGAGTTTTGGACCTAAAGTTGTGGATTAGGCATGTTGGTGGCAAAAAAAGAAGAAATGGTTCCAGTTTCACAAACCCATGCCTTGTATGCACCCCCGATACTCGTTTTCGCAATGGTTCACGTGCTGCAACGAAATGGCGCAAAACCACCATAAACATGCGTTTAGCAAATAAACCTGTGGATTGGGCATGTTTGTGGTGAAAAAAGAAGAAATGGTTCCAGTGGCACAAACTCATGCCTTGTATGCACCCCCGATCCCCGTTTTCGCAATGGGTCACGTGCTGCAACGAAATGGCGCAAAACCACCCTATACATGAGTTTTGGACCTAAACCTGTGGATTGGGCATGTTCGTGGTGAAAAAAGAAGAAATGGTTCCAGTGGCACAAACTCATGCCTTGTATGCACCCCTGATCCCCATTTTACCAATGGGTCACGTGCTGCAACGAAATGGCACAAAACCACCATAAACATGAGTTTTGGACCTAAACCTGTGGATTGGGCATGTTCGTTGAGAAAAAAGAAGAAATGGTTCCAGTGGCACAAACTCATGCCTTGTATGCACCCCCGATACTCGTTTTCGCTATGGTTCACGTGCTGCAACGAAATGGCGCAAAACCACCCCAAACATGAGTTTTGGACCTAAAGTTGTGGATTGGGCATGTTCGTGGCAAAAAAAGAAGAAATGGTTCCAGTTTCAGAAACTCATGCCTTGTATGCACCCCGATACCTGTTTTAGCAATGGGTCACGTAAGGAAACGAAATGGTGCGAAACCGCTCCAAACAAGAGTTTTGGACCTAAAGTCGTGGATTGGGCATGTTCGTTGAGAAAAAAGAAGAAATGGTTCCAGTGGCACAAACTCATGCCTTGTATGCACCCCTGATCCCCGTTTTCGCAATGGGTCACGTGCTTCAACGAAATGGCGCAAAACCACTCTAAACATGAGTTTTGGACCTAAAGTTGTGGATTGGGCATGTTGGTGGCAAAAAAAAAAAAGAAATGGTTCCAGTTTCACAAACTCATGCCTTGTATGCACCTCGATACCTGTTTTAGCAATGGGTCACGTAAGGCAACGAAATGGCGCGAAACCGCTCGAAACATGAGTTTTGGACCTAAAGTCGTGGATTGGGCATGTTCGTTGAGAAAAAAGAAGAAATGGTTCCAATGGCACAAACTCATGCCTTGTATGCACCCCTGATACCCGTTTTCGCAATGGGTCACGTGCAGCAACGAAATGGCGCAAAACCACCCGAAGCATGAGTTTTGGACCTAAAGTTGTGGATTGGGCATGTTGGTGGCAAAAAAAGAAGAAATGGATCCAGTTTCGCAAACTCATGCCTTGTATGCACCCCGATACCTGTTTTAGCAATGGGTCACGTAAGGCAACGAAATGGCGCGAAACCGCTCCAAACATGAGTTTTGGACCTAAAGTAGTGGATTCGGCATGTTCGTTGAGAAAAAAGAAAAAATGGTTCCAGTGGCACAAACTCATGCCTTGTATGCACCCCCGATACTCGTTTTCGCAATGGGTCACGTGCTGCAACGAAATGGCGCAAAACAACCCTATACATGAGAGTTTTGGACCTAAAGTTGTGGACTGGGCATCTTCGTGGCAAAAAAAGTAGAAATGGTTCCAGTTTCACAAACTCATGCCTTGTATGCACCCCTGATACCCGTTTTCGCAATGGGTCACGTGCGGCAACGAAATGGCACAAAACCACCCAAAGCATGAGTTTTGGACCTAAAGTTGGGGATTGGGCATGTTGGTGGCAAAAAAAGAAGAAATGGTTCCAGTTTCACAAACTCTTGCCTTGTATGCACCCCGATACCTGTTTTAGCAATGGGTCACGTAAGGCAACGAAATGGCGCGAAACCGCTCCAAACATGAGTTTTGGACCTAAAGTAGTGGATTGGGCATGTTCGTTGAGAAAAAAGAAAAAATGGTTCCAGTGGCACAAACTCATGCCTTGTATGCACCCCCGATACTCGTTTTCGCAATGGTTCACGTGCTGCAACGAAATAGCGCAAAACCACCCCAAACATGAGTTTTGGACCTAAAGTTGTGGATTGGGCATGTTGGTGCCAAAAAAAGAAGAAATGGTTCCAGTTTCACAAACTCATGCGTTGTATGCACCCCGATACCTGTTTTAGTAATGGGTCACGTAAGGCAACGAAATGGCGCGAAACCGCTCCAAACATGAGTTTTGGACCTAAAGTCGTGGATTGGGCATGTTCGTTGAGAAAAAAGAAGAAATGGTTCCAGTGGCACAAACTCATGCCTTGTATGCACCCCCGATACTCGTTTTCGCTATGGTTCACGTGCTGCAACGAAATGGCGCAAAACCACCCCAAACATGAGTTTTGGACCTAAAGTTGTGGATTGGGCATGTTCGTGGCAAAAAAAGAAGAAATGGTTCCAGTTTCACAAACTCATGCCTTGTATGCACCCCGATACCTGTTTTAGCAATGGGTCACGTAAGGAAACGAAATGGTGCGAAACCGCTCCAAACAAGAGTTTTGGACCTAAAGTCGTGGATTGGGCATGTTCGTTGAGAAAAAAGAAGAAATGGTTCCAGTGGCACAAACTCATGCCTTGTATGCACCCCTGATACTCGTTTTCGCAATGGTTCACGTGTTGCAACGAAATGGCGCAAAACCACCATAAACACGAGTTTTGGACCTAAACCTGTGGATTGGGCATGTTTGTGGTGAAAAAAGAAGAAATGGTTCCAGTGGCACAAACTCATGCCTTGTATGCACCCCTGATACCCGTTTTCGCAATGGGTCACGTGCTGCAACGAAATGGCGCAAAACCACCCGAAGCATGAGTTTTGGACCTAAAGTTGTGGATTGGGCATTTTGGTGGCAAAAAAAGAAGAAATGGATCCAGTTTCGCAAACTCATGCCTTGTATGCACCCCGATACCTGTTTTAGCAATGGGTCACGTAAGGCAACGAAATGGCGCGAAACCGCTCCAAACATGAGTTTTGGACCTAAAGTAGTGGATTCGGCATGTTCGTTGAGAAAAAAGAAAAAATGGTTCCAGTGGCGCAAACTCATGCCTTGTATGCACCCCCGATACTCGTTTTCGCAATGGTTCACGTGCTGCAACGAAATGGCGCAAAACCACCATAAACATGAATTTTGGACCTAAACCTGTGGATTGGGCATGTTTGCGGTGAAAAAAGAAGAAATGGTTCCAGTGGCACAAACTCATGCCTTGTATGCATCCCGGATACCCGTTTTCGCAATGGGTCACGTGCTGCAACGAAATGGCGCAAAACCACCCAAAGCATGAGTTTTGGACCTAAAGTTGTGGATTGGGCATGTTGGTGGCAAAAAAAGAAGAAATGGTTCCAGTTTCACAAACCCATGCCTTGTATGCACCCCCGATACTCGTTTTCGCAATGGTTCACGTGCTGCAACGAAATGGCGCAAAACCACCATAAACATGCGTTTAGCAAATAAACTTGTGGATTGGGCATGTTTGTGGTGAAAAAAGAAGAAATGGTTCCAGTGGCACAAACTCATGCCTTGTATGCACCCCCGATCCCCGTTTTCGCAATGGGTCACGTGCTGCAACGAAATGGCGCAAAACCACCCTATACATGAGTTTTGGACCTAAACCTGTGGATTGGGCATGTTCGTGGTGAAAAAAGAAGAAATGGTTCCAGTGGCACAAACTCATGCCTTGTATGCACCCCTGATCCCCATTTTACCAATGGGTCACGTGCTGCAACGAAATGGCACAAAACCACCATAAACATGAGTTTTGGACCTAAACCTGTGGATTGGGCATGTTCGTTGAGAAAAAAGAAGAAATGGTTCCAGTGGCACAAACTCATGCCTTGTATGCACCCCCGATACTCGTTTTCGCTATGGTTCACGTGCTGCAACGAAATGGCGCAAAACCACCCCAAACATGAGTTTTGGACCTAAAGTTGTGGATTGGGCATGTTCGTGGCAAAAAAAGAAGAAATGGTTCCAGTTTCACAAACTCATGCCTTGTATGCACCCCGATACCTGTTTTAGCAATGGGTCACGTAAGGAAACGAAATGGTGCGAAACCGCTCCAAACAAGAGTTTTGGACCTAAAGTCGTGGATTGGGCATGTTCGTTGAGAAAAAAGAAGAAATGGTTCCAGTGGCACAAACTCATGCCTTGTATGCACCCCCGATACTCGTTTTCGCAATGGGTCACGTGCTTCAACGAAATGGCGCAAAACCACTCTAAACATGAGTTTTGGACCTAAAGTTGTGGATTGGGCATGTTGGTGGCAAAAAAAAAAAAAGAAATGGTTCCAGTTTCACAAACTCATGCCTTGTATGCACCTCGATACCTGTTTTAGCAATGGGTCACGTAAGGCAACGAAATGGCGCGAAACCGCTCGAAACATGAGTTTTGGACCTAAAGTCGTGGATTGGGCATGTTCGTTGAGAAAAAAGAAGAAATGGTTCCAATGGCACAAACTCATGCCTTGTATGCACCCCTGATACCCGTTTTCGCAATGGGTCACGTGCAGCAACGAAATGGCGCAAAACCACCCGAAGCATGAGTTTTGGACCTAAAGTTGTGGATTGGGCATGTTGGTGGCAAAAAAAGAAGAAATGGATCCAGTTTCGCAAACTCATGCCTTGTATGCACCCCGATACCTGTTTTAGCAATGGGTCACGTAAGGCAACGAAATGGCGCGAAACCGCTCCAAACATGAGTTTTGGACCTAAAGTAGTGGATTCGGCATGTTCGTTGAGAAAAAAGAAAAAATGGTTCCAGTGGCACAAACTCATGCCTTGTATGCACCCCCGATACTCGTTTTCGCAATGGGTCACGTGCTGCAACGAAATGGCGCAAAACAACCCTATACATGAGAGTTTTGGACCTAAAGTTGTGGACTGGGCATCTTCGTGGCAAAAAAAGTAGAAATGGTTCCAGTTTCACAAACTCATGCCTTGTATGCACCCCTGATACCCGTTTTCGCAATGGGTCACGTGCGGCAACGAAATGGCACAAAACCACCCAAAGCATGAGTTTTGGACCTAAAGTTGGGGATTGGGCATGTTGGTGGCAAAAAAAGAAGAAATGGTTCCAGTTTCACAAACTCTTGCCTTGTATGCACCCCGATACCTGTTTTAGCAATGGGTCACGTAAGGCAACGAAATGGCGCGAAACCGCTCCAAACATGAGTTTTGGACCTAAAGTAGTGGATTGGGCATGTTCGTTGAGAAAAAAGAAAAAATGGTTCCAGTGGCACAAACTCATGCCTTGTATGCACCCCCGATACTCGTTTTCGCAATGGTTCACGTGCTGCAACGAAATAGCGCAAAACCACCCCAAACATGAGTTTTGGACCTAAAGTTGTGGATTGGGCATGTTGGTGCCAAAAAAAGAAGAAATGGTTCCAGTTTCACAAACTCATGCGTTGTATGCACCCCGATACCTGTTTTAGTAATGGGTCACGTAAGGCAACGAAATGGCGCGAAACCGCTCCAAACATGAGTTTTGGACCTAAAGTCGTGGATTGGGCATGTTCGTTGAGAAAAAAGAAGAAATGGTTCCAGTGGCACAAACTCATGCCTTGTATGCACCCCCGATACTCGTTTTCGCTATGGTTCACGTGCTGCAACGAAATGGCGCAAAACCACCCCAAACATGAGTTTTGGACCTAAAGTTGTGGATTGGGCATGTTCGTGGCAAAAAAAGAAGAAATGGTTCCAGTTTCACAAACTCATGCCTTGTATGCACCCCGATACCTGTTTTAGCAATGGGTCACGTAAGGAAACGAAATGGTGCGAAACCGCTCCAAACAAGAGTTTTGGACCTAAAGTCGTGGATTGGGCATGTTCGTTGAGAAAAAAGAAGAAATGGTTCCAGTGGCACAAACTCATGCCTTGTATGCACCCCTGATACTCGTTTTCGCAATGGTTCACGTGTTGCAACGAAATGGCGCAAACCCACCATAAACACGAGTTTTGGACCTAAACCTGTGGATTGGGCATGTTTGTGGTGAAAAAAGAAGAAATGGTTCCAGTGGCACAAACTCATGCCTTGTATGCACCCCTGATACCCGTTTTCGCAATGGGTCACGTGCTGCAACGAAATGGCGCAAAACCACCCGAAGCATGAGTTTTGGACCTAAAGTTGTGGATTGGGCATTTTGGTGGCAAAAAAAGAAGAAATGGATCCAGTTTCGCAAACTCATGCCTTGTATGCACCCCGATACCTGTTTTAGCAATGGGTCACGTAAGGCAACGAAATGGCGCGAAACCGCTCCAAACATGAGTTTTGGACCTAAAGTCGTGGATTGGGCATGTTCGTTGAGAAAAAAGAAGAAATTGTTCCAGCGGCACAAACTTATGCCTTGTATGCACCCCCGATACTCGTTTTCGCAATGGTTCACGTGCTCCAACGAAATGGCGCAAAACCACCATAAACATGAGTTTTGGACCTAAACCTGTGGATTGGGCATGTTTGTGTTGAAAAAAGAAGAAATGGTTCCAGTGGCACAAACTCATGCCTTGTATGCACCCCCGATACCCGTTTTCGCAATGCGCATGTGCTGCAACGAAATGGTGCAAAACCACCCAAAACATGAGTTTTGGACCTAAAGTTGTTGATTGGGCATGTTGGTGGCAAAATAAGAAGAAATGGTTACAGTTTCACAAACTCATGCCTTGTATGCACCCCGATACCTGTTTTAGCAATGGGTCACGTAGGGCAACGAAATGGCGCGAAACCGCTCCAAACATGAGTTTTGGACCTAAAGTAGTGGATTCGGCATGTTCGTTGAGAAAAACGAAAAAATGGTTCCAGTGGCACAAACTCATACCTTGTATGCACCCCCGATACTCGTTTTCGCAATGAGTCACGTGCTGCAACGAAATGGCGCAAAACCACTCTAAACATGAGTTTTGGACCTAAAGTTGTGGATTGGGCATGTTCGTGGCAAAAAAAGAAGAAATGGTTCCAGTTTCACAAACTCATGCCTTGTATGCACCCCGATACCTGTTTTAGCAATGTGTCACGTAAGGCAACGAAGTGGCGCGAAGCCGCTCCAAACATGAGTTTTGGACCTAAAGTCGTGGATTGGGCATGTTCGTTGAGAAAAAAGAAGAAATGGTTCCAGTGGCACAAACTTATGCCTTGTATGCACCCCCGATACTCGTTTTCGCAATGGTTCACGTGCTGCAACGAAATGGCGCAAAACCACCATAAACATGAGTTTTGGACCTAAACCTGTGGATTGGGCATGTTTCTGGTGGAAAAAGAAGAAATGGTTCTAGTGGCACAAACTCATGCCTTGTATGCACCCCTGATCCCCGTTTTCGCAATGGGTCACGTGCTGCAACGAAATGGCGCAAAACCACCATAAACATGAGTTTTGGACCTAAACCTGTGGATTGGGCATGTTCGTGGCCAAAAAAGAAGAAATGGTTCCAGTGGCACAAACTCATGCCTTGTATGCACCCCGGATACCCGTTTTCGCAATGGGTCACGTGCTGCTACGAATTGGCGCAAAACCACCCAAAGCATGAGTTTTGGACCTAAAGTTGTGGATTGGGCATGTTGGTGCCAAAAAAAGAAGAAATGGTTCCAGTTTCACAAACTCATGCCTTGTATGCACCCCGATACCTGTTTTAGCAATGGGTCACGTAAGGCAACGAAATGGCGCGAAACCGCTCCAAACATGAGTTTTGGACCTAAAGTCGTGGATTGGGCATGTTCGTTGAGAAAAAAGAAGAAATGGTTCCAGTGGCACAAACTCATGCCTTGTATGCACCCCCAATACTCGTTTTCGCAATGGTTCACGTGCTGCAACGAAATGGCGCAAAACCACCATAAACATGAGTTTTGGAAATAAACCTGTGGATTGGGCATGTTTGTGGTGAAAAAAGAAGAAATGGTTCCAGTGGCACAAACTCATGCCTTGTATGCACCCCCGATCCCCGTTTTCGCAATAGGTCACGTGCTGCAACGAAATGGCGCAAAACCACCCAAAGCATGAGTTTTGGACCTAAAGTTGTGGATTGGGCATGTTCGTGGCAAAAAAAGAAGAAATGGTTCCAGTTTCACAAACTCATGCCTTGTATGCACCCCGATACCTGTTTTAGCAATGGGTCACGTAAGGAAACGAAATGGTGCGAAACCGCTCCAAACAAGAGTTTTGGACCTAAAGTCGTGGATTGGGCATGTTCGTTGAGAAAAAAGAAGAAATGGTTCCAGTGGCACAAACTCATGCCTTGTATGCACCCCTGATACTCGTTTTCGCAATGGTTCACGTGTTGCAACGAAATGGCGCAAAACCACCATAAACACGAGTTTTGGACCTAAACCTGTGGATTGGGCATGTTTGTGGTGAAAAAAGAAGAAATGGTTCCAGTGGCACAAACTCATGCCTTGTATGCACCCCTGATACCCGTTTTCGCAATGGGTCACGTGCTGCAACGAAATGGCGCAAAACCACCCGAAGCATGAGTTTTGGACCTAAAGTTGTGGATTGGGCATTTTGGTGGCAAAAAAAGAAGAAATGGATCCAGTTTCGCAAACTCATGCCTTGTATGCACCCCGATACCTGTTTTAGCAATGGGTCACGTAAGGCAACGAAATGGCGCGAAACCGCTCCAAACATGAGTTTTGGACCTAAAGTCGTGGATTGGGCATGTTCGTTGAGAAAAAAGAAGAAATGGTTCCAGCGGCACAAACTTATGCCTTGTATGCACCCCCGATACTCGTTTTCGCAATGGTTCACGTGCTCCAACGAAATGGCGCAAAACCACCATAAACATGAGTTTTGGACCTAAACCTGTGGATTGGGCATGTTTGTGTTGAAAAAAGAAGAAATGGTTCCAGTGGCACAAACTCATGCCTTGTATGCACCCCCGATACCCGTTTTCCCAATGCGCATGTGCTGCAACGAAATGGTGCAAAACCACCCAAAACATGAGTTTTGGACCTAAAGTTGTTGATTGGGCATGTTGGTGGCAAAATAAGAAGAAATGGTTACAGTTTCACAAACTCATGCCTTGTATGCACCCCGATACCTGTTTTAGCAATGGGTCACGTAAGGCAACGAAATGGCGCGAAACCGCTCCAAACATGAGTTTTGGACCTAAAGTAGTGGATTCGGCATGTTCGTTGAGAAAAACGAAAAAATGGTTCCAGTGGCACAAACTCATACCTTGTATGCACCCCCGATACTCGTTTTCGCAATGAGTCACGTGCTGCAACGAAATGGCGCAAAACCACTCTAAACATGAGTTTTGGACCTAAAGTTGTGGATTGGGCATGTTCGTGGCAAAAAAAGAAGAAATGGTTCCAGTTTCACAAACTCATGCCTTGTATGCACCCCGATACCTGTTTTAGCAATGTGTCACGTAAGGCAACGAAATGGCGCGAAGCCGCTCCAAACATGAGTTTTGGACCTAAAGTCGTGGATTGGGCATGTTCGTTGAGAAAAAAGAAGAAATGGTTCCAGTGGCACAAACTTATGCCTTGTATGCACCCCCGATACTCGTTTTCGCAATGGTTCACGTGCTGCAACGAAATGGCGCAAAACCACCATAAACATGAGTTTTGGACCTAAACCTGTGGATTGGGCATGTTTCTGGTGGAAAAAGAAGAAATGGTTCTAGTGGCACAAACTCATGCCTTGTATGCACCCCTGATCCCCGTTTTCGCAATGGGTCACGTGCTGCAACGAAATGGCGCAAAACCACCATAAACATGAGTTTTGGACCTAAACCTGTGGATTGGGCATGTTCGTGGCCAAAAAAGAAGAAATGGTTCCAGTGGCACAAACTCATGCCTTGTATGCACCCCGGATACCCGTTTTCGCAATGGGTCACGTGCTGCAACGAATTGGCGCAAAACCACCCAAAGCATGAGTTTTGGACCTAAAGTTGTGGATTGGGCATGTTGGTGCCAAAAAAAGAAGAAATGGTTCCAGTTTCACAAACTCATGCCTTGTATGCACCCCGATACCTGTTTTAGCAATGGGTCACGTAAGGCAACGAAATGGCGCGAAACCGCTCCAAACATGAGTTTTGGACCTAAAGTCGTGGATTGGGCATGTTCGTTGAGAAAAAAGAAGAAATGGTTCCAGTGGCACAAACTCATGCCTTGTATGCACCCCCAATACTCGTTTTCGCAATGGTTCACGTGCTGCAACGAAATGGCGCAAAACCACCATAAACATGAGTTTTGGAAATAAACCTGTGGATTGGGCATGTTTGTGGTGAAAAAAGAAGAAATGGTTCCAGTGGCACAAACTCATGCCTTGTATGCACCCCCGATCCCCGTTTTCGCAATAGGTCACGTGCTGCAACGAAATGGCGCAAAACCACCCAAAGCATGAGTTTTGGACCTAAAGTTGTGGATTGGGCATGCTGGTGCCAAAAAAAGAAGAAATGGTTCCAGTTTCACAAACTCATGCCTTAAATGCATCCCCGATACCAGTTTTCGCAATGGGTCACGTGCTCCAACGAAATGGCGCAAAACCACCCAAAACATGAGTTTTGGACCTAAAGTTGTGGATTGGGCATGTTCGTTGCGAAAAAAAGAAGAAATGGTTCCAGCGGCACAAACTCATGCCTTGTATGCACCCCCGATCCCCGTTTTCGCAATGCGCATGTGCTGCAAAGAAATGGCGCAAAACCACCCAAAACATGAGTTTTGGACCTAAAGTTGTGGATTGGGCATGTTGGTGGCAAAATAAGAAGAAATGGTTACAGTTTCACAAAATCATGCCTTGTATGCACCGCGATACCTGTTTTAGCAATGGGTCACGTAAGGCAACGAAATGGCGCGAAACCGCTCGAAACATGAGTTTTGGACCTAAAGTCGTGGATTGGGCATGTTCGTTGAGAAAAAAGAAGAAATGGTTCCAGTGGCACAAACTCATGCCTTGTATGCACCCCTGATACTCGTTTTCGCAATGGTTCACGTGTTGCAACGAAATGGCGCAAAACCACCATAAACACGAGTTTTGGACCTAAACCTGTGGATTGGGCATGTTTGTGGTGAAAAAAGAAGAAATGGTTCCAGTGGCACAAACTCATGCCTTGTATGCACCCCTGATACCCGTTTTCGCAATGGGTCACGTGCTGCAACGAAATGGCGCAAAACCACCCGAAGCATGAGTTTTGGACCTAAAGTTGTGGATTGGGCATGTTGGTGGCAAAAAAAGAAGAAATGGATCCAGTTTCGCAAACTCATGCCTTGTATGCACCCCGATACCTGTTTTAGCAATGGGTCACGTAAGGCAACGAAATGGCGCGAAACCGCTCCAAACTTGAGTTTTGGACCTAAAGTAGTGGATTCGGCATGTTCGTTGAGAAAAAAGAAAAAATGGTTCCAGTGGCACAAACTCATGCCTTGTATGCACCCCCGATACTCGTTTTCGCAATGGGTCCCGTGCTGCAACGAAATGGCGCAAAACAACCCTATACATGAGAGTTTTGGACCTAAAGTTGTGGACTGGGCATCTTCGTGGCAAAAAAAGTAGAAATGGTTCCAGTTTCGCAAACTCATGTCTTGTATGCACCTCGATACCTGTTTTAGCAATGGGTCACGTAAGGCAACGAAATGGCGCGAAACCGCTCCAAACATGAGTTTTGGACCTAAAGTAGTGGATTGGGCATGTTCGTTGAGAAAAAAGAAAAAATGGTTCCAGTGGCGCAAACTCATGCCTTGTATGCACCCCCGATACTCGTTTTCGCAATGGTTCACGTGCTGCAACGAAATGGCGCAAAACCACCATAAACATGAATTTTGGACCTAAACCTGTGGATTGGGCATGTTTGCGGTGAAAAAAGAAGAAATGGTTCCAGTGGCACAAACTCATGCCTTGTATGCATCCCGGATACCCGTTTTCGCAATGGGTCACGTGCTGCAACGAAATGGCGCAAAACCACCCAAAGCATGAGTTTTGGACCTAAAGTTGTGGATTGGGCATGTTGGTGGCAAAAAAAGAAGAAATGGTTCCAGTTTCACAAACCCATGCCTTGTATGCACCCCCGATACTCGTTTTCGCAATGGTTCACGTGCTGCAACGAAATGGCGCAAAACCACCATAAACATGCGTTTGGCAAATAAACCTGTGGATTGGGCATGTTTGTGGTGAAAAAAGAAGAAATGGTTCCAGTGGCACAAACTCATGCCTTGTATGCACCCCCGATCCCCGTTTTCGCAATGGGTCACGTGCTGCAACGAAATGGCGCAAAACCACCCTATACATGAGTTTTGGACCTAAACCTGTGGATTGGGCATGTTCGTGGTGAAAAAAGAAGAAATGGTTCCAGTGGCACAAACTCATGCCTTGTATGCACCCCTGATCCCCATTTTACCAATGGGTCACGTGCTGCAACGAAATGGCACAAAACCACCATAAACATGAGTTTTGGACCTAAACCTGTGGATTGGGCACGTTCGTGGTAAAAAAAGAAGAAATGGTTCCAGTGGCACAAACTCATGCCTTGTGTGCACCCCTGATACCCGTTTTCGCAATGGGTCACGTGCTGCAACGAAATGGCGCAAAACCACCCAAAGCATGAGTTTTGGACCTAAAGTTGTGGATTGGGCATGCTGGTGCCAAAAAAAGAAGAAATGGTTCCAGTTTCACAAACTCATGCCTTGTATGCACCCCGATACCTGTTTTACCAGTGGGTCACATAAGGCAACGAAATGGCGCGAAACCGCTCCAAACATGAGTTTTGGACCTAAAGTAGTGGATTCGGCATGTTCGTTGAGAAAAAAGAAAAAATGGTTCCAGTGGCACAAACTCATGCCTTGTATGCACCCCCGATACTCGTTTTCGCAATGGGTCACGTGCTTCAACGAAATGGCGCAAAACCACTCTAAACATGAGTTTTGGACCTAAAGTTGTGGATTGGGCATGTTGGTGGCAAAAAAAAAAAGAAATGGTTCCAGTTTCACAAACTCATGCCTTGTATGCACCTCGATACCTGTTTTAGCAATGGGTCACGTAAGGCAACGAAATGGCGCGAAACCGCTCGAAACATGAGTTTTGGACCTAAAGTCGTGGATTGGGCATGTTCGTTGAGAAAAAAGAAGAAATGGTTCCAATGGCACAAACTCATGCCTTGTATGCACCCCTGATACCCGTTTTCGCAATGGGTCACGTGCAGCAACGAAATGGCGCAAAACCACCCGAAGCATGAGTTTTGGACCTAAAGTTGTGGATTGGGCATGTTGGTGGCAAAAAAAGAAGAAATGGATCCAGTTTCGCAAACTCATGCCTTGTATGCACCCCGATACCTGTTTTAGCAATGGGTCACGTAAGGCAACGAAATGGCGCGAAACCGCTCCAAACATGAGTTTTGGACCTAAAGTAGTGGATTCGGCATGTTCGTTGAGAAAAAAGAAAAAATGGTTCCAGTGGCACAAACTCATGCCTTGTATGCACCCCCGATACTCGTTTTCGCAATGGGTCCCGTGCTGCAACGAAATGGCGCAAAACAACCCTATACATGAGAGTTTTGGACCTAAAGTTGTGGACTGGGCATCTTCGTGGCAAAAAAAGTAGAAATGGTTCCAGTTTCGCAAACTCATGTCTTGTATGCACCTCGATACCTGTTTTAGCAATGGGTCACGTAAGGCAACGAAATGGCGCGAAACCGCTCCAAACATGAGTTTTGGACCTAAAGTAGTGGATTGGGCATGTTCGTTGAGAAAAAAGAAAAAATGGTTCCAGTGGCGCAAACTCATGCCTTGTATGCACCCCCGATACTCGTTTTCGCAATGGTTCACGTGCTGCAACGAAATGGCGCAAAACCACCATAAACATGAATTTTGGACCTAAACCTGTGGATTGGGCATGTTTGCGGTGAAAAAAGAAGAAATGGTTCCAGTGGCACAAACTCATGCCTTGTATGCATCCCGGATACCCGTTTTCGCAATGGGTCACGTGCTGCAACGAAATGGCGCAAAACCACCCAAAGCATGAGTTTTGGACCTAAAGTTGTGGATTGGGCATGTTGGTGGCAAAAAAAGAAGAAATGGTTCCAGTTTCACAAACCCATGCCTTGTATGCACCCCCGATACTCGTTTTCGCAATGGTTCACGTGCTGCAACGAAATGGCGCAAAACCACCATAAACATGCGTTTAGCAAATAAACCTGTGGATTGGGCATGTTTGTGGTGAAAAAAGAAGAAATGGTTCCAGTGGCACAAACTCATGCCTTGTATGCACCCCCGATCCCCGTTTTCGCAATGGGTCACGTGCTGCAACGAAATGGCGCAAAACCACCCTATACATGAGTTTTGGACCTAAACCTGTGGATTGGGCATGTTCGTGGTGAAAAAAGAAGAAATGGTTCCAGTGGCACAAACTCATGCCTTGTATGCACCCCTGATCCCCATTTTACCAATGGGTCACGTGCTGCAACGAAATGGCACAAAACCACCATAAACATGAGTTTTGGACCTAAACCTGTGGATTGGGCACGTTCGTGGTAAAAAAAGAAGAAATGGTTCCAGTGGCACAAACTCATGCCTTGTGTGCACCCCTGATACCCGTTTTCGCAATGGGTCACGTGCTGCAACGAAATGGCGCAAAACCACCCAAAGCATGAGTTTTGGACCTAAAGTTGTGGATTGGGCATGCTGGTGCCAAAAAAAGAAGAAATGGTTCCAGTTTCACAAACTCATGCCTTGTATGCACCCCGATACCTGTTTTACCAGTGGGTCACATAAGGCAACGAAATGGCGCGAAACCGCTCCAAACATGAGTTTTGGACCTAAAGTAGTGGATTCGGCATGTTCGTTGAGAAAAAAGAAAAAATGGTTCCAGTGGCACAAACTCATGCCTTGTATGCACCCCCGATACTCGTTTTCGCAATGGGTCACGTGCTTCAACGAAATGGCGCAAAACCACTCTAAACATGAGTTTTGGACCTAAAGTTGTGGATTGGGCATGTTGGTGGCAAAAAAAAAAAGAAATGGTTCCAGTTTCACAAACTCATGCCTTGTATGCACCTCGATACCTGTTTTAGCAATGGGTCACGTAAGGCAACGAAATGGCGCGAAACCGCTCGAAACATGAGTTTTGGACCTAAAGTCGTGGATTGGGCATGTTCGTTGAGAAAAAAGAAGAAATGGTTCCAATGGCACAAACTCATGCCTTGTATGCACCCCTGATACCCGTTTTCGCAATGGGTCACGTGCAGCAACGAAATGGCGCAAAACCACCCGAAGCATGAGTTTTGGACCTAAAGTTGTGGATTGGGCATGTTGGTGGCAAAAAAAGAAGAAATGGATCCAGTTTCGCAAACTCATGCCTTGTATGCACCCCGATACCTGTTTTAGCAATGGGTCACGTAAGGCAACGAAATGGCGCGAAACCGCTCCAAACATGAGTTTTGGACCTAAAGTAGTGGATTCGGCATGTTCGTTGAGAAAAAAGAAAAAATGGTTCCAGTGGCACAAACTCATGCCTTGTATGCACCCCCGATACTCGTTTTCGCAATGGGTCACGTGCTGCAACGAAATGGCGCAAAACAACCCTATACATGAGAGTTTTGGACCTAAAGTTGTGGACTGGGCATCTTCGTGGCAAAAAAAGTAGAAATGGTTCCAGTTTCACAAACTCGTGCCTTGTATGCACCCCTGATACCCGTTTTCGCAATGGGTCACGTGCGGCAACGAAATGGCACAAAACCACCCAAAGCATGAGTTTTGGACCTAAAGTTGGGGATTGGGCATGTTGGTGGCAAAAAAAGAAGAAATGGTTCCAGTTTCTCAAACTCTTGCCTTGTATGCACCCCGATACCTGTTTTAGCAATGGGTCACGTAAGGCAACGAAATGGCGCGAAACCGCTCCAAACATGAGTTTTGGACCTAAAGTAGTGGATTGGGCATGTTCGTTGAGAAAAAAGAAAAAATGGTTCCAGTGGCACAAACTCATGCCTTGTATGCACCCCCGATACTCGTTTTCGCAATGGTTCACGTGCTGCAACGAAATAGCGCAAAACCACCCCAAACATGAGTTTTGGACCTAAAGTTGTGGATTGGGCATGTTGGTGCCAAAAAAAGAAGAAATGGTTCCAGTTTCACAAACTCATGCGTTGTATGCACCCCGATACCTGTTTTAGTAATGGGTCACGTAAGGCAACGAAATGGCGCGAAACCGCTCCAAACATGAGTTTTGGACCTAAAGTCGTGGATTGGGCATGTTCGTTGAGAAAAAAGAAGAAATGGTTCCAGTGGCACAAACTCATGCCTTGTATGCACCCCCGATACTCGTTTTCGCTATGGTTCACGTGCTGCAACGAAATGGCGCAAAACCACCCCAAACATGAGTTTTGGACCTAAAGTTGTGGATTGGGCATGTTCGTGGCAAAAAAAGAAGAAATGGTTCCAGTTTCACAAACTCATGCCTTGTATGCACCCCGATACCTGTTTTAGCAATGGGTCACGTAAGGAAACGAAATGGTGCGAAACCGCTCCAAACAAGAGTTTTGGACCTAAAGTCGTGGATTGGGCATGTTCGTTGAGAAAAAAGAAGAAATGGTTCCAGTGGCACAAACTCATGCCTTGTATGCACCCCTGATAGTCGTTTTCGCAATGGTTCACGTGTTGCAACGAAATGGCGCAAAACCACCATAAACACGAGTTTTGGACCTAAACCTGTGGATTGGGCATGTTTGTGGTGAAAAAAGAAGAAATGGTTCCAGTGGCACAAACTCATGCCTTGTATGCACCCCTGATACCCGTTTTCGCAATGGGTCACGTGCTGCAACGAAATGGCGCAAAACCACCCGAAGCATGAGTTTTGGACCTAAAGTTGTGGATTGGGCATTTTGGTGGCAAAAAAAGAAGAAATGGATCCAGTTTCGCAAACTCATGCCTTGTATGCACCCCGATACCTGTTTTAGCAATGGGTCACGTAAGGCAACGAAATGGCGCGAAACCGCTCCAAACATGAGTTTTGGACCTAAAGTAGTGGATTCGGCATGTTCGTTGAGAAAAAAGAAAAAATGGTTCCAGTGGCACAAACTCATGCCTTGTATGCACCCCCGATACTCGTTTTCGCAATGGGTCACGTGCTGCAACGAAATGGCGCAAAACAACCCTATACATGAGAGTTTTGGACCTAAAGTTGTGGACTGGGCATCTTCGTGGCAAAAAAAGTAGAAATGGTTCCAGTTTCACAAACTCATGCCTTGTATGCACCCCTGATACCCGTTTTCGCAAAGGGTCACGTGCTGCAACGAAATGGCACAAAACCACCCAAAGCATGAGTTTTGGACCTAAAGTTGGGGATTGGGCATGTTGGTGGCAAAAAAAGAAGAAATGGTTCCAGTTTCACAAACTCTTGCCTTGTATGCACCCCGATACCTGTTTTAGCAATGGGTCACGTAAGGCAACGAAATGGCGCGAAACCGCTCCAAACATGAGTTTTGGACCTAAAGTAGTGGATTGGGCATGTTCGTTGAGAAAAAAGAAAAAATGGTTCCAGTGGCACAAACTCATGCCTTGTATGCACCCCCGATACTCGTTTTCGCAATGGTTCACGTGCTGCAACGAAATAGCGCAAAACCACCATAAACATGAATTTTGGACCTAAACCTGTGGATTGGGCATGTTTGCGGTGAAAAAAGAAGAAATGGTTCCAGTGGCACAAACTCATGCCTTGTATGCACCCCTGATACCCGTTTTCGCAATGGGTCACGTGCTGCAACGAAATGGCGCAAAACCACCCGAAGCATGAGTTTTGGACCTAAAGTTGTGGATTGGGCATGTTGGTGGCAAAAAAAGAAGAAATGGATCCAGTTTCGCAAACTCATGCCTTGTATGCACCCCGATACATGTTTTAGCAATGGGTCACGTAAGGCAACGAAATGGCGCGAAACGGCTCCAAACATGAGTTTTGGACCTAAAGTAGTGGATTTGGCATGTTCGTTGAGAAAAAAGAAAAAATGGTTCCAGTGGCACAAACTCATGCCTTGTATGCACCCCCGATACTCGTTTTTGCAATGGGTCACGTGCTGCAACGAACTGGCGCAAAACAACCCTATACATGAGAGTTTTGGACCTAAAGTTGTGGACTGGGCATCTTCGTGGCAAAAAAAGTAGAAATGGTTCCAGTTTCACAAACTCATGCCTTGTATGCACCCCGATACCTGTTTTAGCAATGGGTCACGTAAGGCAGCGAAATGGCGTGAAACCGCTCCAAACATGAGTTTTGGACCTAAAGTCGTGGATTGGGCATGTTCGTTGAGAAAAAAGAAGAAATGGTTCCAGTTTCACAAACTCATGCCTTGTATGCACCCCCGATACTCGTTTTCACAATGGTTCACGTGCTGCAACGAAATGGCGCAAAACCACCATAAACATGAGTTTTGGACCTAAACCTGTGGATTGGGCATGTTCGTGGCAAAAAAAGAAGAAATGGTTCCAGTGGCACAAACTCATGCCTTGTATGCACCCCCGATACTCGTTTTCGCAATGGGTCACGTGCTGCAACGAAATGGCGCAAAACCACCCTAAACATGAGTTTTGGACCTAATGTTGTGGATTGGGCATGTTCGTGGCAAAAAAAGAAGAAATGGTTCCAGTGGCACAAACTCATGCCTTGTATGCACCGGCGATACTCGTTTTCGCAATGGGTCACGTGCTGCAACGAAATGGCGCAAAACAACCCTATACATGAGAGTTTTGGACCTAAAGTTGTGGACTGGGCATGTTGGTGGCAAAAAAAGAAGAAATGGTTCCAGTTTCACAAACTCATGCCTTGTATGCACCCCGATACCTGTTTTACCAGTGGGTCACATAAGGCAACGAAATGGCGCGAAACCGCTCCAAACATGAGTTTTGGACCTAAAGTAGTGGATTCGGCATGTTCGTTGAGAAAAAAGAAAAAATGGTTCCAGTGGCACAAACTCATGCCTTGTATGCACCCCCGATACTCGTTTTCGCAATGGGTCACGTGCTTCAACGAAATGGCGCAAAACCACTCTAAACATGAGTTTTGGACCTAAAGTTGTGGATTGGGCATGTTGGTGGCAAAAAAAAAAAGAAATGGTTCCAGTTTCACAAACTCATGCCTTGTATGCACCTCGATACCTGTTTTAGCAATGGGTCACGTAAGGCAACGAAATGGCGCGAAACCGCTCCAAACTTGAGTTTTGGACCTAAACTCGTGGATTGGGCATGTTCGTGGAGAAAAAAAGAAGAAATGGTTCCAGTGGCACAAACTCATGCCTTGTATGCACCCCCGATACTCGTTTTCGCAATGGTTCACGTGCTGCAACGAAATGGCGCAAAACCACCCTAAACATGAGTTTTGGACCTAAAGTTGTGGATTGGGCATGTTCGTGGCAAAAAAAGAAGAAATGGTTCCAGTTTCACAAACTCATGCCTTGTATGCACCCCGATACCTGTTTTAGAAATGGGTCACGTAAGGCAACGAAATGGCGCGAAACCGCTCCAAACATGAGTTTTGGACCTAAAGTAGTGGATTGGGCATGTTCGTTGAGAAAAAAGAAAAAATGGTTCCCGTGGCACAAACTCATGGCTTGTATGCACGGACGATACTCGTTTTCGCAATGGTTCACGTGCTGCAACGAAATGGCGCAAAACCACCATAAACACGAGTTTTGGACCTAAACCTGTGGATTGGGCATGTTTGTGGTGAAAAAAGAAGAAATGGTTCCAGCGGCACAAACTCATGCCTTGTATGCACCCCTGATACCCGTTTTCGCAATGGGTCACGTGCTGCAACGAAATGGCGCAAAACCACCCAAAGCATGAGTTTTGGACCTAAAGTTGTGGATTGGGCATGTTGGTGGCAAAAAAAGAAGAAATGGTTCTAGTTTCACAAACTCATGCCTTGTATGCACCCCGATACCTGTTTTAGCAATGGGTCACGTAAGGCAACGAAATGGCGCGAAACCGCTCCAAACATGAGTTTTGGACCTAAAGTAGTGGATTCGGCATGTTCGTTGAGAAAAAAGAAAGAATGGTTCTAGTGGCACAAACTCATGCCTTGTATGCACCCGCGATACTCCTTTTCGCAATGGGTCACGTGCTGCAACGAAATGGCGCAAAACAACCCTATACATGAGAGTTTTTGACCTAAAGTTGTGGACTGGGCATGTTCGTGGCAAAAAAAAGTAGAAATGGTTCCAGTTTCACAAACTCATGCATTGTATGCACCCCGATACATGTTTTACCAGTGGGTCACATAAGGCAACGAAATGGCGCGAAACCGCTCCAAACATGAGTTTTGGACCTAAAGTAGTGGATTGGGCATGTTCGTTGAGAAAAAAGAAAAAATGGTTCCAGTGGCACAAACTCATGCCTTGTATGCACCCCCGATACTCGTTTTCGTAATGGGTCACGTGCTGCAACGAAATGGCGCAAAACCACTCTAAACATGAGTTTTGGACCTAAAGTTGTGGATTGGGCATGTTCGTGGCAAAAAAAGAAGAAATGGTTCCAGTGGCACAAACTCATGCCTTGTATGCACCCCGAAACCTGTTTTAGCAATGGGTCACGTAAGGCAACGAAATGGCGCAAAACCGCTCCAAACATGAGTTTTGGACCTAAAGTCGTGGATTGGGCATGTTCGTTGAGAAAAAAAGAAGAAATGGGTCCAGTGGCACAAACTTATGCCTTGTATGCACCCCCGATACTCGTTTTCGCAATGGTTCACGTGCTGCAACGAAATGGCGCAAAACCACCATAAACATGAGTTTTGGACCTAAACCTGTGCATTGGGCATGTTTGTGGTGAATAAAGAAGAAATGGTTCCAGTGGCACAAACTCATGCCATGTATGCACCCCTGATACCCGTTTTCACAATGGTTCACGTGCTTCAACGAAATGGCGCAAAACCACCCAAAGCATGAGTTTTGGACCTAAAGTTGTGGATTGGGCATGTTGGTGGCAAAAAAAAAAGAAATGGTTCCAGTTTCACAAACTCATGCCTTGTATGCACCTCGATACCTGTTTTAGCAATGGGTCACGTAAGGCAACGAAATGGCGCGAAACCGCTCCAAACAAGAGTTTTGGACCTAAACTCGTGGATTGGGCATGTTCGTGGAGAAAAAAAGAAGAAATGGATCCAGTGGCACAAACTAATGCCTTGTATGCACCCCCGATACTCGTTTTCGCAATGGTTCACGTGCTGCAACGAAATGGCGCAAAACCACCCTAAACATGAGTTTTGGACCTAAAGTTGTGGATTGGGCATGTTCGTGGCAAAAAAAGAAGAAATGGTTCCAGTTTCACAAACTCATGCCTTGTATGCACCCCGATACCTGTTTTAGCAATGGGTCACGTAAGGAAACGAAATGGCGCGAAACCGCTCCAAACATGAGTTTTGGACCTAAACTCGTGGATTGGGCATGTTCGTGGAGAAAAAAAGAAGAAATGGTTCCAGTGGCACAAACTCATGCCTTGTATGCACCCCCGATACTCGTTTTCGCAATGGTTCACGTGCTGCAACGAAATGGCGCAAAACCACCCTAAACATGAGTTTTGGACCTAAAGTTGTGGATTGGGCATGTTCGTGGCAAAAAAAGAAGAAATGGTTCCAGTTTCACAAACTCATGCCTTGTATGCACCCCGATACCTGTTTTAGAAATGGGTCACGTAAGGCAACGAAATGGCGCGAAACCGCTCCAAACATGAGTTTTGGACCTAAAGTAGTGGATTGGGCATGTTCGTTGAGAAAAAAGAAAAAATGGTTCCCGTGGCACAAACTCATGGCTTGTATGCACGGACGATACTCGTTTTCGCAATGGTTCACGTGCTGCAACGAAATGGCGCAAAACCACCATAAACACGAGTTTTGGACCTAAACCTGTGGATTGGGCATGTTTGTGGTGAAAAAAGAAGAAATGGTTCCAGCGGCACAAACTCATGCCTTGTATGCACCCCTGATACCCGTTTTCGCAATGGGTCACGTGCTGCAACGAAATGGCGCAAAACCACCCGAAGCATGAGTTTTGGACCTAAAGTTGTGGATTGGGCATGTTGGTGGCAAAAAAAGAAGAAATGGATCCAGTTTCGCAAACTCATGCCTTGTATGCACCCCGATACATGTTTTAGCAATGGGTCACGTAAGGCAACGAAATGGCGCGAAACGGCTCCAAACATGAGTTTTGGACCTAAAGTAGTGGATTTGGCATGTTCGTTGAGAAAAAAGAAAAAATGGTTCCAGTGGCACAAACTCATGCCTTGTATGCACCCCCGATACTCGTTTTCGCAATGGGTCACGTGCTGCAACGAACTGGCGCAAAACAACCCTATACATGAGAGTTTTGGACCTAAAGTTGTGGACTGGGCATCTTCGTGGCAAAAAAAGTAGAAATGGTTCCAGTTTCACAAACTCATGCCTTGTATGCACCCCGATACCTGTTTTAGCAATGGGTCACGTAAGGCAACGAAATGGCGTGAAACCGCTCCAAACATGAGTTTTGGACCTAAAGTCGTGGATTGGGCATGTTCGTCGAGAAAAAAGAAGAAATGGTTCCAGTTTCACAAACTCATGCCTTGTATGCACCCCCGATACTCGTTTTCACAATGGTTCACGTGCTGCAACGAAATGGCGCAAAACCACCATAAACATGAGTTTTGGACCTAAACCTGTGGATTGGGCATGTTCGTGGCAAAAAAAGAAGAAATGGTTCCAGTGGCACAAACTCATGCCTTGTATGCACCCCCGATACTCGTTTTCGCAATGGGTCACGTGCTGCAACGAAATGGCGCAAAACCACCCTAAACATGAGTTTTGGACCTAATGTTGTGGATTGGGCATGTTCGTGGCAAAAAAAGAAGAAATGGTTCCAGTGGCACAAACTCATGCCTTGTATGCACCGGCGATACTCGTTTTCGCAATGGGTCACGTGCTGCAACGAAATGGCGCAAAACAACCCTATACATGAGAGTTTTGGACCTAAAGTTGTGGACTGGGCATGTTGGTGGCAAAAAAAGAAGAAATGGTTCCAGTTTCACAAACTCATGCCTTGTATGCACCCCGATACCTATTTTACCAGTGGGTCACATAAGGCAACGAAATGGCGCGAAACCGCTCCAAACATGAGTTTTGGACCTAAAGTAGTGGATTCGGCATGTTCGTTGAGAAAAAAGAAAAAATGGTTCCAGTGGCACAAACTCATGCCTTGTATGCACCCCCGATACTCGTTTTCGCAATGGGTCACGTGCTGCAACGAAATGGCGCAAAACCACTCTAAACATGAGTTTTGGACCTAAAGTTGTGGATTGGGCATGTTCGTGGCAAAAAAAGAAGAAATGGTTCCAGTGGCACAAACTCATGCCTTGTATGCACCCCGAAACCTGTTTTAGCAATGGGTCACGTAAGGCAACGAAATGGCGCAAAACCGCTCCAAACATGAGTTTTGGACCTAAAGTCGTGGATTGGGCATGTTCGTTGAGAAAAAAAGAAGAAATGGGTCCAGTGGCACAAACTTATGCCTTGTATGCACCCCCGATACTCGTTTTCGCAATGGTTCACGTGCTGCAACGAAATGGCGCAAAACCACCATAAACATGAGTTTTGGACCTAAACCTGTGCATTGGGCATGTTTGTGGTGAATAAAGAAGAAATGGTTCCAGTGGCACAAACTCATGCCATGTATGCACCCCTGATACCCGTTTTCACAATGGTTCACGTGCTTCAACGAAATGGCGCAAAACCACCCAAAGCATGAGTTTTGGACCTAAAGTTGTGGACTGGGCATGTTGGTGGCAAAAAAAGAAGAAATGGTTCCAGTTTCACAAACTCATGCCTTGTATGCACCCCGATACCTATTTTACCAGTGGGTCACATAAGGCAACGAAATGGCGCGAAACCGCTCCAAACATGAGTTTTGGACCTAAAGTAGTGGATTCGGCATGTTCGTTGAGAAAAAAGAAAAAATGGTTCCAGTGGCACAAACTCATGCCTTGTATGCACCCCCGATACTCGTTTTCGCAATGGGTCACGTGCTGCAACGAAATGGCGCAAAACCACTCTAAACATGAGTTTTGGACCTAAAGTTGTGGATTGGGCATGTTGGTGGCAAAAAAAAAAGAAATGGTTCCAGTTTCACAAACTCATGCCTTGTATGCACCTCGATACCTGTTTTAGCAATGGGTCACGTAAGGCAACGAAATGGCGCGAAACCGCTCCAAACATGAGTTTTGGACCTAAACTCGTGGATTGGGCATGTTCGTGGAGAAAAAAAGAAGAAATGGTTCCAGTGGCACAAACTCATGCCTTGTATGCACCCCCGATACTCGTTTTCGCAATGGTTCACGTGCTGCAACGAAATGGCGCAAAACCACCCTAAACATGAGTTTTGGACCTAAAGTTGTGGATTGGGCATGTTCGTGGCAAAAAAAGAAGAAATGGTTCCAGTTTCACAAACTCATGCCTTGTATGCACCCCGATACCTGTTTTAGAAATGGGTCACGTAAGGCAACGAAATGGCGCGAAACCGCTCCAAACATGAGTTTTGGACCTAAAGTAGTGGATTGGGCATGTTCGTTGAGAAAAAAGAAAAAATGGTTCCCGTGGCACAAACTCATGGCTTGTATGCACGGACGATACTCGTTTTCGCAATGGTTCACGTGCTGCAACGAAATGGCGCAAAACCACCATAAACACGAGTTTTGGACCTAAACCTGTGGATTGGGCATGTTTGTGGTGAAAAAAGAAGAAATGGTTCCAGCGGCACAAACTCATGCCTTGTATGCACCCCTGATACCCGTTTTCGCAATGGGTCACGTGCTGCAACGAAATGGCGCAAAACCACCCAAAGCATGAGTTTTGGACCTAAAGTTGTGGATTGGGCATGTTGGTGGCAAAAAAAGAAGAAATGGTTCTAGTTTCACAAACTCATGCCTTGTATGCACCCCGATACCTGTTTTAGCAATGGGTCACGTAAGGCAACGAAATGGCGCGAAACCGCTCCAAACATGAGTTTTGGACCTAAAGTAGTGGATTCGGCATGTTCGTTGAGAAAAAAGAAAGAATGGTTCTAGTGGCACAAACTCATGCCTTGTATGCACCCGCGATACTCCTTTTCGCAATGGGTCACGTGCTGCAACGAAATGGCGCAAAACAACCCTATACATGAGAGTTTTTGACCTAAAGTTGTGGACTGGGCATGTTCGTGGCAAAAAAAGTAGAAATGGTTCCAGTTTCACAAACTCATGCCTTGTATGCACCCCGATACATGTTTTACCAGTGGGTCACATAAGGCAACGAAATGGCGCGAAACCGCTCCAAACATGAGTTTTGGACCTAAAGTAGTGGATTGGGCATGTTCGTTGAGAAAAAAGAAAAAATGGTTCCAGTGGCACAAAGTCATGCCTTGTATGCACCCCCGATACTCGTTTTCGCAATGGGTCACGTGCTGCAACGAAATGGCGCAAAACCACTCTAAACATGAGTTTTGGACCTAAAGTTGTGGATTGGGCATGTTCGTGGCAAAAAAAGAAGAAATGGTTCCAGTGGCACAAACTCATGCCTTGTATGCACCCCGAAACCTGTTTTAGCAATGGGTCACGTAAGGCAACGAAATGGCGCAAAACCGCTCCAAACATGAGTTTTGGACCTAAAGTCGTGGATTGGGCATGTTCGTTGAGAAAAAAAGAAGAAATGGGTCCAGTGGCACAAACTTATGCCTTGTATGCACCCCCGATACTCGTTTTCGCAATGGTTCACGTGCTGCAATGAAATGGCGCAAAACCACCATAAACATGAGTTTTGGACCTAAACCTGTGCATTGGGCATGTTTGTGGTGAATAAAGAAGAAATGGTTCCAGTGGCACAAACTCATGCCATGTATGCACCCCTGATACCCGTTTTCACAATGGTTCACGTGCTTCAACGAAATGGCGCAAAACCACCCAAAGCATGAGTTTTGGACCTAAAGTTGTGGATTGGGCATGTTGGTGGCAAAAAAAAAAGAAATGGTTCCAGTTTCACAAACTCATGCCTTGTATGCACCTCGATACCTGTTTTAGCAATGGGTCACGTAAGGCAACGAAATGGCGCGAAACCGCTCCAAACAAGAGTTTTGGACCTAAACTCGTGGATTGGGCATGTTCGTGGAGAAAAAAAGAAGAAATGGTTCCAGTGGCACAAACTAATGCCTTGTATGCACCCCCGATACTCGTTTTCGCAATGGTTCACGTGCTGCAACGAAATGGCGCAAAACCACCCTAAACATGAGTTTTGGACCTAAAGTTGTGGATTGGGCATGTTCGTGGCAAAAAAAGAAGAAATGGGTCCAGTTTCACAAACTCATGCCTTGTATGCACCCCGATACCTGTTTTAGCAATGGGTCACGTAAGGAAACGAAATGGCGCGAAACCGCTCCAAACAAGAGTTTTGGACCTAAAGTCGTTGATTGGGCATGTTCGTTGAGAAAAAGAAGAAATGGTTCCAGTGGCACAAACTCATGCCTTGTATGCACCCTCGATACTCGTTTTCGCAATGGTTCACGTGCTGCAACGAAATGGCGCAAAACCACCATAAACATGAGTTTTGGAAATAAACCTGTGGATTGGGCATGTTTGTGGTGAAAAAAGAAGAAATGGTTCCAGTGGCACAAACTCATGCCTTGTATGCACCCCCGATCCCCGTTTTCGCAATGGGTCACGTGCGGCAACGAAATGGCGCAAAACCACCCTATACATGAGTTTTGGAAATAAACCTGTGGACTGGGCATGTTCGTGGCAAAAAAAGTAGAAATGGTTCCCGTGGCACAAACTCATGCCTTGTATGCACCCCGATACCTGTTTTACCAATGGGTCACGTGGGGCAACGAAATGGCGCAAAACCACCATAAACATGAGTTTTGGACCTAAACCTGTGGATTGGGCATGTTCGTGGCAAAAAAAGAAGAAATGGTTCCAGTGGCACAAACTCATGCCTTGTGTGCACCCCTGATACCCGTTTTCGCAATGGGTCACGTGCCGCAACGAAATGGCGCAAAACCACCCAAAGCATGAGTTTTGGACCTAAAGTTGTGGATTGGGCATGTTGGTGGCAAAAAAAGAAGAAATGGTTCCAGTTTCACAAACTCATGCCTTGTATGCACCCCGATAGCTGTTTTGGCAATGGGTCACGTAAGGCAACGAAATGGCGCGAAACCGCTCCAAACATGAGTTTTGGACCTAAAGTAGTGGATTCGGCATGTTCGTTGAGAAAAAAGAAAAAATGGTTCCAATGGCACAACTCATGCCTTGTATGCACCCCCGATCCCCGTTTTCGCAATGAGTCACGTGCTGCAACGAAATGGCGCAAAACCACCCTATACATGAGTTTTGGACCTAAAGTCGTGGATTGGGCATGTTCGTTGAGACAAAAGAAGAAATGGTTCCAGTGGCACAAACTCATGCCTTGTATGCACCCCGATACCTGTTTTTGCAATGGGTCACGTAAGGCAACAAAATGGCGCGAAACCACCCAAAACATGAGTTTTGGACCTAAAGTTGTGGATTGGGCATGTTCGTTGTGAAAAAAAGAAGAAATGGTTCCAGTGGCACAAACTCTTGCCTTGTATGCACCCCCGATACTCGTTTTCGCAATGAGTCACGTGCTGCAACGAAATGGCGCAAAACCACCCTAAACATGAGTTTTCGACCTAAAGTTGTGGATTGGGCATGTTCGTGGCAAAGAAAGAAGAAATGGTTCCAGTTTCACGAACTCATGCCTTGTATGCACCCCGATACCTGTTTTAGCAATGGGTCACGTAAGGCAACGAAATGGCGCGAAACCGCTCCAAACATGAGTTTTGGACCTAAAGTAGTGGATTCGGCATGTTCGTTGAGAAAAAAGAAAAAATGGTTCCAGTGGCACAAACTCATGCCTTGTATGCACCCCCGATCCCCGTTTTCGCAATGGGTCACTTGCTGCAACGAAATGGCGCAAAACCACCCTATACATGAGTTTTGGACCTAAAGTGGTGGATTGGGCATGTTCGTTGAGACAAAAGAAGAAATGGTTCCAGTGGCACAAACTCATGCCTTGTATGCACCCCGATACCTGTTTTTGCAATGGGTCACGTAAGGCAACAAAATGGCGCGAAACCACCCAAAACATGAGTTTTGGACCTAAAGTTGTGGATTGGGCATGTTCGTTGTGAAAAAAAGAAGAAATGGTTCCAGTGGCACAAACTCTTGCCCTGTATGCACCCCCGATACTCGTTTTCGCAATGAGTCACGTGCTGCAACGAAATGGCTCAAAACCACCCTAAACATGAGTTTTGGACCTAAAGTTGTCGATTGGGCATGTTCGTGGCAAAAAAAGAAGAAATCGTTCCAGTTTCACGAACTCATGCCTTGTATGCACCCCGATACCTGTTTTAGCAATGGGTCACGTAAGGCAACGAAATGGCGCGAAACCGCTCCAAACATGAGTTTTGGACCTAAAGTAGTGGATTCGGCATGTTCGTTGAGAAAAAAGAAAAAATGGTTCCAGTGGCACAAACTCATGCCTTGTATGCACCCCTGATACTCGTTTTCGCAATGGGTCACGTGCTGCAACGAAATGGCGCAAAACCACCCTAAACATGAGTTTTGGACCTAAAGTTGTGGATTGGGCATGTTCGTGGCAAAAAAAGAAGAAATGGTTCCAGTTTCACAAACTCATGCCTTGTATGCACCCCGATACCTGTTTTACCAGTGGGTCACGTGGGGCAACGAAATGGAGCGGAACCACTCCAAACATGAGTTTTGGACCTAAAGTAGTGGATTGGGCATGTTCGTTGCGAAAAAAGAACAAATGGTTCCAGTGGCACAAACTCATGCCTTGTATGGATCCCCGATACCCGTTTTCGCAATGGGTCACGTGCTGCAACGAAATGGCGCAAAACCACCCAAAACACGAGTTTTGGACCTAAAGTTGTGGATTGGGCATGTTCATGGCGAAAAAAAGAAGAAATGGTTCCAGTGGCACAAACTCATGCCTCGTACGCACCCCCGATACTCGTTTTCGCAACGGGTCACGTGCTGCAACGAAATGGCGCAAAACCACCACAAACATGAGTTTTGGACCTAAAGTTGTGGATTGGGCATGTTCGTGGCAAAAAAAGAAGAAATGGTTCCAGTTTCACAAACTCATGCCTTGTATGCACCCCAATACCTGTTTTAGCAATGGGTCACGTAAGGCAACGAAATGGCGCGAAACCGCTCCAAACATGAGTTTTGGACCTAAAGTAGTGGATTGGGCATGTTCGTTGAGAAAAAAGAAAAAATGGTTCCAGTGGCACAAACTCATGCCTTGTATGCACCCCCGATACTTGTTTTCGCAATGGGTCACGTGCTGCAACGAAATGGCGCAAAACCACCCTAAACATGAGTTTTCAACCTAAAGTTGTGGATTGGGCATGTTCGTGGCGAAAAAAAGAAGAAATGGTTCCAGTGGCACAAACTCGAGCCTTGTATGCACCCCCGATACTCGTTTTCGCAATGGGTCACGTGCTGCAACGAAATGGCGCCAAACCACCCAAAACATGAGTTTTGGACCTAAAGTTGTGGATTGGGCATGTTCGTGGCAAAAAAAGAAGAAATGGTTCCAGTTTCACAAACTCATGCCTTGTATGCACCCCGATACCTGTTTTAGCAATGGGTCACGTAAGGCAACGAAATGGCGCGAAACCGCTCCAAACAAGAGTTTTGGACCTAAAGTCGTGGATTGGGCATGTTCGTTGAGGAAAAAGAAGAAATGGTTCCAGTGGCACAAACTCATGCCTTGTATGCACCCCCGATACTCGTTTTCGCAATGGTTCACGTGCTGCAACGAAAAGGCGCAAAACCACCATAAACATGAGTTTTGGAAATAAACCTGTGGATTGGGCATGTTTGTGGTGAAAAAAGAAGAAATGGTTCCAGTGGCACATACTCATGCCTTGTATGCACCCCCGATCCCCGTTTTCGCAATGGGTCACGTGCTGCAACGAAATGGCGCAAAACCACCCTATACAAGAGTTTTGGACCTAAAGTTGTGGACTGGGCATGTTCGTGGCAAAAAAAGTAGAAATGGTTCCCGTGGCACAAACTCATGCCTTGTGTGCACCCCGATACCTGTTTTACCAATGGGTCACGTGGGGCTACGAAATGGCGCAAAACCACCATAAACATGAGTTTTGGACCAAAACCTGTGGATTGGGCATGTTCGTGGCAAAAGAAGAAGAAATGGTTCCAGTGGCACAAACTCATGCCTTGTGTGCACCCCTGAAACCCGTTTTCGCAATGGGTCACGTGCTGCAACGAAATGGCGCAAAACCACCCAAAGCATGAGTTTTGGACCTAAAGTTGTGGATTGGGCATGTTGGTGGCAAAAAAAGAAGAAATGGTTCCAGTTTCACAAACTCATGCCTTGTATGCAGCCCGATACCTGTTTTAGCAATGGGTCACGTAAGGCAACGAAATGGCGCGAAACCGCTCCAAACATGAGTTTTGGACCCAAAGTAGTGGATTGGGCATGTTCGTTGAGAAAAAAGAAAAAATGGTTCCAGTAGCAGAAACTCATGCCTTGTATGCACCCCCGATACTCGTTTTCGCAATGGTTCACGTGCTGCAACGAAATGGCGCAAAACCACCATAAACATGAGTTTTGGACCTAAACCTGTGGATTGGGCATGTTCGTGGCAAAACAAGAAGAAATGGTTCCAGTAGCACAAACTCATGCCTTGTGTGCACCCATGATACCCGTTTTCGCAATGGGTCACGTGCTGCAACGAAATGGCGCAAAACCACCCAAAGCATGAGTTTTGGACCTAAAGTTGTGGATTGGGCATGTTGGTGGCAAAAAAAGAAGAAATGGTTACAGTTTCACAAACTCATGCCTTGTATGCACCCCGATACCTGTTTTACCAGTGGGTCACATAAGGCAAAGAAATGGCGCGAAACCGCTCCAAACATGAGTTTTGGACCTAAAGTAGTGGATTGGGCATGTTCGTTGCGAAAAAAGAACAAATGGTTCCAGTGGCACAAACTCATGCCATGTATGGATCCCCGATACCCGTTTTCGCAATGGGTCACGTGCTGCAACGAAATGGCGCAAAACCACCCAAAACAAGAGTTTTGGACCTAAAGTTGTGGATTGGCCATGTTCGTGGCACAAACCCATGCCTTGTATGCACCCCCGATACTCGTTTTCGCAATGGGTCACGTGCTACAACGAAATGGCGCCAAACCACCCTAAACATGAGTTTTGGACCTAAAGTTGTGGATTGGGCATGTTCGTGGCGAAAAAAAGAAGAAATGGTTCCAGTGGCACAAACTCATGCCTTGTATGCACCTCCGATACTCGGTTTCGCAATGGGTCACGTGCTGCAACGAAATGGCGCAAAACCACCATAAACATGAGTTTTGGACCAAAACCTGTGCATTGGGCATGTTTGTGGTGAAAAAAGAAGAAATGGTTCCAGTGGCACAAACTCATGCCTTGTATGCACCCCTGATCCCCGTTTTCGCAATGGCTCACGTGCTGCAACGAAATGGCGCAAAACCACCATAAACATGAGTTTTGGACCTAAACCTGGGATTGGGCATGTTCGTGGCAAAAAAAGAAGAAATGGTTCCAGTGGCACAAACTCATGCCTTGTATGCACCCCTGATACCCGTTTTCGCAATGGTTCACGTGCTGCAACGAAATGGCGCAAAACCACCCAAAGCATGAGTTTTGGACCTAAAGTTGTGGATTGGGCATGTTGGTGGCAAAAAAAGAAGAAATGGTTCCTGTTTCACAAACTCATGCCTTGTATGCACCCCGATAAATGTTTTAGCAATGGGTCACGTAAGGCAACGAAATGGCGCGAAACCGCTCCAAACATGAATTTTGGACCTAAAGTAGTGGATTGGGCATTTTCGTTGAGAAAAAAGAAAAAATGGTTCCAGTGGCACAAACTCATGCCTTGTATGCACCCCCGATACTCGTTTTCGCAATGGGTCACGTGCTGCAACGAAATGGCGCGAAACCACTCCAAGCATGAGTTTTGGACCTAAAGTAGTGGATTGGTTATGTTCGTTGCGAAAAAAAGAACAAATGGTTCCAGTGGCACAAACTCATGCCTTGTATGCACCCCTGATACCCGTTTTCGCAATGGTTCACGTGCTGCAACGAAATGGCGCAAAACCGCCCAAAGCATGAGTTTTGGACCTAAAGTTGTGGATTGGGCATGTTGGTGGCAAAAAAAGAAGAAATGGTTCCTGTTTCACAAACTCATGCCTTGTATGCACCCCGATAAATGTTTTAGCAATGGGTCACGTAAGGCAACGAAATGGCGCGAAACCGCTCCAAACATGAATTTTGGACCTAAAGTAGTGGATTGGGCATTTTCGTTGAGAAAAAAGAAAAAATGGTTCCAGTGGCACAAACTCATGCCTTGTATGCACCCCCGATACTCGTTTTCGCAATGGGTCACGTGCTGCAACGAAATGGCGCGAAACCACTCCAAGCATGAGTTTTGGACCTAAAGTAGTGGATTGGTTATGTTCGTTGCGAAAAAAGAACAAATGGTTCCAGTGGCACAAACTCATGCCTTGTATGCATCCCAGATACCCGTTTTCGCAATGGGTCACGTGCTGCAACGAAATGGCGCAAAACCACCCAAAACATGAGTTTTGGACATAAAGTTGTGGATTGGGCATGTTCGTGTGAAAAAAAAGAAGGAATGGTTACAGTTTCAGAAGCTCATGCCTTCTATGCACCCCGATACCTGTTTTACCAGTGGGTCACATAAGGCAACGAAATGGCGCGAAACCGCTCCATACATGAGTTTTGGACCTAAAGTAGTGGATTGGGCATGTTCGTTGAGAAAAAAGCAAAAATTGTTCCAGTGGCACAAACCCATGCCTTGTATGCACCCCCGATACTCGTTTTGGCAATGGGTCACGTGCTGCAACGAAATGGCGCCAAACCACCCTAAACATGAGTTTTGGACCTAAAGTTGTGGATTGGGCATGTTCGTGGCAAAAAAAGAAGAAATGGTTCCAGTTTCACAAACTCATGCCTTGTATGCACCCCGATAACTGTTTTAGCAATTGGTCACGTATGGCAACAAAATGGCGCGAAACCGCTCCAAACAAGAGTTTTGGACCTAAACTCGTGGATTGGGCATGTTCGTTGAGAAAAAAGAAGAAATGGTTCCAGTGGCACAAACTCATGCCTTGTATGCACCCCCGATACTCGTTTTCGCAATGGGTCACGTGCTGCAACGAAATGGCGCAAAACCACCATAAACATGAGTTTTGGACCTAAACCTGTGGATTGGGCATGTTCGTGGCAAAAAAAGAAGAAATGGTTCCAGCGGCACAAACTCATGCCTTTTATGCACCCCTGATACCCGTTTTCGCAATGGTTCACGTGCTGCAACGAAATGGCGCAAAACCACCCAAAGCATGAGTTTTGGACCTAAAGTTGTGCATTGGGCATGTTGGTGGCAAAAAAGAAGGAATGGTTACAGTTTCAGAAGCTCATGCCTTGTATGCACCCCGATACCTGTTTTAGCAATGGGTCACGTAAGGCAACGAAATGGCGCGAAACCGCTCCAAACATGAGTTTTGGACCTAAAGTAGTGGATTGGGCATGTTCGTTGAGAAAAAAGAAGAAATGGTTCCAGTGGCACAAACTCATGCCTTGTATGCACCCCCGATACTCGTTTTCGCAATGGTTCACGTGCTGCAACGAAATGGCGCAAAACCACCATAAACATGAGTTTTGGAAATAAACCTGTGGATTGGGCATGTTTGTGGTGAAAAAAGAAGAAATGGTTCCAGTGGCACAAACTCATGCCTTGTATGCACCCCCGATCCCCGTTTTCGCAATGGGTCACGTGCTGCAACGAAATGGTGCAAAACCACCCTATACATGAGTTTTGGACCTAAAGTTGTGGACTGGGCATGTTCGTGGCAAAAAAAAGTAGAAATGGTTCCTCTGGCACAAACTCATGCCTTGTATGCACCCCGATACCTGTTTTACCAATGGGTCACGTGGGGCAACGAAATGGCGCAAAACCACCATAAACATGAGTTTTGGACCTAAAAATGTGGATTGGGCATGTTCGTGGCAAAAAAAGAAGAAATGGTTCCAGTGGCACAAACTCATGCCTTGTGTGCACCCATGATACCCGTTTTCGCAATGGGTCACGTGCTGCAACGAAATGGCGCAAAACCACCCAAAGCATGAGTTTTTGACCTAAAGTTGTGGATTGGGCATGTTGGTGGCAAAAAAAGAAGAAATGGTTACAGTTTCACAAACTCATGCCTTGTATGCACCCCGATACCTGTTTTACCAGTGGGTCACATAAGGCAAAGAAATGCCGCGAAACCGCTCCAAACATGAGTTTTGGACCTAAAGTAGTGGATTGGGCATGTTCGTTGCGAAAAAAGAACAAATGGTTCCAGTGGCACAAACTCATGCCTTGTATGGATCCCCGATACCCGTTTTCGCAATGGGTCACGTGCTGCAACGAAATGGCGCAAAACCACCCAAAACATGAGTTTTGGACCTAAAGTTGTGGATTGGCCATGTTCGTGGCACAAACCCATGCCTTGTATGCACCCCCGATACTCGTTTTCGCAATGGGTCACGTGCTACAACGAAATGGCGCCAAGCCACCCTAAACATGAGTTTTGGACCTAAAGTTGTGGATTGGGCATGTTCGTGGCGAAAAAAAGAAGAAATGGTTCCAGTGGCACAAACTCATGCCTTGTATGCACCTCCGATACTCGGTTTCGCAATGGGTCACGTGCTGCAACGAAATGGCGCAAAACCACCATAAACATGAGTTTTGGACCAAAACCTGTGGATTGGGCATGTTTGTGGTGAAAAAAGAAGAAATGGTTCCAGTGGCACAAACTCATGCCTTGTATGCACCCCTGATCCCCGTTTTCGCAATGGCTCACGTGCTGCAACGAAATGGCGCAAAACCACCATAAACATGAGTTTTGGACCTAAACCTGTGGATTGGGCATGTTCGTGGCAAAAAAAGAAGAAATGGTTCCAGTGGCACAAACTCATGCCTTGTATGCACCCCTGATACCCGTTTTCGCAATGGTTCACGTGCTGCAACGAAATGGCGCAAAACCACCCAAAGCATGAGTTTTGGACCTAAAGTTGTGGATTGGGCATGTTGGTGGCAAAAAAAGAAGAAATGGTTCCTGTTTCACAAACTCATGCCTTGTATGCACCCCGATAAATGTTTTAGCAATGGGTCACGTAAGGCAACGAAATGGCGCGAAACCGCTCCAAACATGAGTTTTGGACCTAAAGTAGTGGATTGGGCATGTTCGTTGAGAAAAAAGCAAAAATTGTTCCAGTGGCACAAACCCATGCCTTGTATGCACCCCCGATACTCGTTTTGGCAATGGGTCACGTGCTGCAACGAAATGGCGCCAAACCACCCTAAACATGAGTTTTGGACCTAAAGTTGTGGATTGGGCATGTTCGTGGCAAAAAAAAGAAGAAATGGTTCCAGTTTCACAAACTCATGCCTTGTATGCACCCCGATACCTGTTTTAGCAATTGGTCACGTAAGGCAACGAAATGGCGCGAAACCGCTCCAAACAAGAGTTTTGGACCTAAAGTCGTGGATTGGGCATGTTCGTTGAGAAAAAAGAAGAAATGGTTCCAGTGGCACAAACTCATGCCTTGTATGCACCCCCGATACTCGTTTTCGCAATGGGTCACGTGCTGCAACGAAATGGCACAAAACCACCATAAACATGAGTTTTGGACCTAAACCTGTGGATTGGGCAAGTTTGTGGTGAAAAAAGAAGAAATGGTTCCAGTGGCACAAACTCATGCCTTGTATGCACCCCTGATCCCCGTTTTCGCAATGCGTCACGTGCTGCAACGAAATGGCGCAAAACCACCATAAACATGAGTTTTGGACCTAAACCTGCGGATTGGGCATGTTCGTGGCAAAAAAGGAAGAAATGGTTCCAGTGGCACAAACTCATGCCTTGTGTGCACCCCTGATACCCGTTTTCGCAATGGTTCACGTGCTGCAACGAAATGGCGCAAAACCACCCAAAGCATGAGTTTTGGACCTAAAGTTGTGGATTGGGCATGTTGGTGGCAAAAAAAGAAGAAATGGTTACAGTTTCACAAACTCATGCCTTGTATGCACCCCGATACCTGTTTTACCAGTGGGTCACATAATGCAACGAAATGGCGTGAAACCGCTCCAAACATGAGTTTTGGACCTAAAGTAGTAGATTGGGCATATTCGTTGAGAAAAAAGAAAAAATGGTTCCAGTGGCACAAACCCATGCCTTGTATGCACCCCCGATACTCGTTTTCGCAATGGGTCACGTGCTGCAACGAAATGGCGCCAAACCACCCTAAACATGAGTTTTGGACCTAAAGTTGTGGATTGGGCATGTTCGTGGCGAAAAAAAGAAGAAATGGTTCCAGTGGCACAAACTCATGCCTCGTATGCACCCCTGATACTCGTTTTCGCAACGGGTCACGTGCTGCAACGAAATGGCGCAAAACCACCATAAACATGAGTTTTGGACCTAAACCTGTGGATTGGGCATGTTCGTGGCAAAAAAAGAAGAAATGGTTCCAGTGGCACAAACTCATGCCTTGTATGCACCCCCGATACTCGTTTTCGCAATGGGTCACGTGCTGCAACGAAATGGCGCAAAACCACCCTAAACATGAGTTTTGGATCTAAAGTTGTGGATTGGGCATGTTCGTGGCAAAAAAAGAAGAAATGGTTCCAGTGGCACAAACTCATGCCTTGTATGCACCTCGATACCTGTTTTACCAATGGGTCACGTGCGGCAACGAAATGGCGCGAAACCACTCCAAGCATGAGTTTTGGACCTAAAGTAGTGGATTGGTTATATTCGTTGCGAAAAAAGAACAAATGGTTCCAGTGGCACAAACTCATGCCTTGTATGCATCCCAGATACCCGTTTTCGCAATGGGTCACGTGCTGCAACGAAATGGCGCAAAACCACCCAAAACATTAGTTTTGGACATAAAGTTGTGGATTGGGCATGTTCGTGTGAAAAAAAGAAGGAATGGTTACAGTTTCAGAAGCTCATGCCTTCTATGCACCCCGATACCTGTTTTACCAGTGGGTCACATAAGGCAACGAAATGGCGCGAAACCGCTCCAAACATGAGTTTTGGACCTAAAGTAGTGGATTGGGCATGTTCGTTGAGAAAAAAGCAAAAATTGTTCCAATGGCACAAACCCATGCCTTGTATGCACCCCCGATACTCGTTTTCGCAATGGGTCACGTGCTGCAACGAAATGGCGCCAAACCACCCTAAACATGAGTTTTGGACCTAAAGTTTTGGATTGGGCATGTTCGTGGCGAAATAAAGAAGAAATGGTTCCAGTGGCACAAACTCATGCCTTGTATGCACCCCCGATACTCGTTTTCGCAATGGGTCACGTGCTGCAACGAAATGGCGCAAAACCACCATAAACATGAGTTTTGGACCTAAACCTGTGGATTGGGCATGTTCGTGGCAAAAAAAGAAGAAATGGTTCCAGCGGCACAAACTCATGCCTTTTATGCACCCCTGATACCCGTTTTCGCAATGGTTCACGTGCTGCAACGAAATGGCGCAAAACCACCCAAAGCATGAGTTTTGGACCTAAAGTTGTGCATTGGGCATGTTGGTGGCAAAAAAAGAAGAAATGGTTCCAGTTTCACAAACTCATGCCTTGTATGCACCCCGATACCTGTTATAGCAATGGGTCACGTAAGGCAACGAAATGGCGCGAAACCGCTCCAAACATGAGTTTTGGACCTAAAGTAGTGGATTGGGCATGTTCGTTGAGAAAAAAGAAAAAATGGTTCCAGTGGCACAAACTCATGCCTTGTATGCACCTCGATACCTGTTTTACCAATGGGTCACGTGCGGCAACGAAATGGCGCGAAACGACTCCAAGCATGAGTTTTGGACCTAAAGTAGTGGATTGGTTATATTCGTTGCGAAAAAAAGAACAAATGGTTCCAGTGGCACAAACTCATGCCTTGTATGCATCCCAGATACCCGTTTTCGCAATGGGTCACGTGCTGCAACGAAATGGCGCAAAACCACCCAAAACATGTGTTTTGGACATAAAGTTGTGGATTGGGCATGTTTGTGTGAAAAAAATAAGGAATGGTTACAGTTTCAGAAGCTCATGCCTTCTATGCACCCCGATACCTGTTTTACCAGTGGGTCACATAAGGCAACGAAATGGCGCGAAACCGCTCCAAACATGAGTTTTGGACCTAAAGTAGTGGATTGGGCATGTTCGTTGAGAAAAAAGCAAAAATTGTTCCAGTGGCACAAACCCATGCCTTGTATGCACCCCCGATACTCGTTTTGGCAATGGGTCACGTGCTGCAACGAAATGGCGCCAAACCACCCTAAACATGAGTTTTGGACCTAAAGTTGTGGATTGGGCATGTTCGTGGCAAAAAAAGAAGAAATGGTTCCAGTTTCACAAACTCATGCCTTGTATGCACCCCGATACCTGTTTTAGCAATTGGTCACGTAAGGCAACGAAATGGCGCGAAACCGTTCCAAACAAGAGTTTTGGACCTAAAGTCGTGGATTGGGCATGTTCGTTGAGAAAAAAAGAAGAAATGGTTCCAGTGGCACAAACTCATGCCTTGTATGCACCCCCGATACTCGTTTTCGCAATGGTTCACGTGCTGCAACGAAATGGCACAAAACCACCATAAACATGAGTTTTGGACCTAAACCTGTGGATTGGGCAAGTTTGTGGTGAAAAAAGAAGAAATGGTTCCAGTGGCACAAACTCATGCCTTGTATGCACCCCTGATCCCCGTTTTCGCAATGCGTCACGTGCTGCAACGAAATGGCGCAAAACCACCATAAACATGAGTTTTGGACCTAAACCTGCGGATTGGGCATGTTCGTGGCAAAAAAAGAAGAAATGGTTCCAGTGGCACAAACTCATGCCTTGTGTGCACCCCTGATACCCGTTTTCGCAATGGTTCATGTGCTGCAACGAACTGGCGCAAAACCACCCAAAGCATGAGTTTTGGACCTAAAGTTGTGGATTGGGCATGTTGGTGGCAAAAAAAGAAGAAATGGTTACAGTTTCACAAACTCATGCCTTGTATGCACCCCGATACCTGTTTTACCAGTGGGTCACATAAGGCAACGAAATGGCGCGAAACCGCTCCAAACATGAGTTTTGGACCTAAAGTAGTGGATTGGGCATGTTCGTTGAGAAAAAAGAAAAAATGGTTCCAGTGGCACAAACCCATGCCTTGTATGCACCCCCGATACTCGTTTTCGCAATGGGTCACGTGCTGCAACGAAATGGCGCCAAACCACCCTAAACATGAGTTTTGGACCTAAAGTTGTGGATTGGGCATGTTCGTGGCGAAAAAAGAAGAAATGGTTCCAGTGGCACAAACTCATGCCTCGTATGCACCCCCGATACTCGTTTTCGCAACGGGTCACGTGCTGCAACGAAATGGCGCAAAACCACCATAAACATGAGTTTTGGACCTAAACCTGTGGATTGGGCATGTTCGTGGCAAAAAAAGAAGAAATGGTTCCAGTGGCACAAACTCATGCCTTGTATGCACCCCCGATACTCGTTTTCGCAATGGGTCACGTGCTGCAACGAAATGGCGCAAAACCACCCTAAACATGAGTTTTGGATCTAAAGTTGTGGATTGGGCATGTTCGTGGCAAAAAAAGAAGAAATGGTTCCAGTGGCACAAACTCATGCCTTGTATGCACCTCGATACCTGTTTTACCAATGGGTCACGTGCGGCAACGAAATGGCGCGAAACCACTCCAAGCATGAGTTTTGGACCTAAAGTAGTGGATTGGTTATATTCGTTGCGAAAAAAGAACAAATGGTTCCAGTGGCACAAACTCATGCCTTGTATGCATCCCAGATACCCGTTTTCGCAATGGGTCACGTGCTGCAACGAAATGGCGCAAAACCACCCAAAACATGAGTTTTGGACATAAAGTTGTGGATTGGGCATGTTCGTGTGAAAAAAAGAAGGAATGGTTACAGTTTCAGAAGCTCATGCCTTCTATGCACCCCGATACCTGTTTTACCAGTGGGTCACATAAGGCAACGAAATGGCGCGAAACCGCTCCAAACATGAGTTTTGGACCTAAAGTAGTGGATTGGGCATGTTCGTTGAGAAAAAAGCAAAAATTGTTCCAGTGGCACAAACCCATGCCTTGTATGCACCCCCGATACTCGTTTTCGCAATGGGTCACGTGCTGCAACGAAATGGCGCCAAACCACCCTAAACATGAGTTTTGGACCTAAAGTTTTGGATTGGGCATGTTCGTGGCGAAATAAAGAAGAAATGGTTCCAGTGGCACAAACTCATGCCTTGTATGCACCCCCGATACTCGTTTTCGCAATGGGTCACGTGCTGCAACGAAATGGCGCAAAACCACCATAAACATGAGTTTTGGACCTAAACCTGTGGATTGGGCATGTTCGTGGCAAAAAAAGAAGAAATGGTTCCAGCGGCACAAACTCATGCCTTTTATGCACCCCTGATACCCGTTTTTGCAATGGTTCACGTGCTGCAACGAAATGGCGCAAAACCACCCAAAGCATGAGTTTTGGACCTAAAGTTGTGCATTGGGCATGTTGGTGGCAAAAAAAGAAGAAATGGTTCCAGTTTCACAAACTCATGCCTTGTATGCACCCCGATACCTGTTATAGCAATGGGTCACGTAAGGCAACGAAATGGCGCGAAACCGCTCCAAACATGAGTTTTGGACCTAAAGTAGTGGATTGGGCATGTTCGTTGAGAAAAAAGAAAAAATGGTTCCAGTGGCACAAACTCATGCCTTGTATGCACCTCGATACCTGTTTTACCAATGGGTCACGTGCGGCAACGAAATGGCGCGAAACGACTCCAAGCATGAGTTTTGGACCTAAAGTAGTGGATTGGTTATATTCGTTGCGAAAAAAGAACAAATGGTTCCAGTGGCACAAACTCATGCCTTGTATGCATCCCAGATACCCGTTTTCGCAATGGGTCACGTGCTGCAACGAAATGGCGCAAAACCACCCAAAACATGTGTTTTGGACATAAAGTTGTGGATTGGGCATGTTTGTGTGAAAAAAATAAGGAATGGTTACAGTTTCAGAAGCTCATGCCTTCTATGCACCCCGATACCTGTTTTACCAGTGGGTCACATAAGGCAACGAAATGGCGCGAAACCGCTCCAAACATGAGTTTTGGACCTAAAGTAGTGGATTGGGCATGTTCGTTGAGAAAAAAGCAAAAATTGTTCCAGTGGCACAAACCCATGCCTTGTATGCACCCCCGATACTCGTTTTGGCAATGGGTCACGTGCTGCAACGAAATGGCGCCAAACCACCCTAAACATGAGTTTTGGACCTAAAGTTGTGGATTGGGCATGTTCGTGGCAAAAAAAGAAGAAATGGTTCCAGTTTCACAAACTCATGCCTTGTATGCACCCCGATACCTGTTTTAGCAATTGGTCACGTAAGGCAACGAAATGGCGCGAAACCGTTCCAAACAAGAGTTTTGGACCTAAAGTCGTGGATTGGGCATGTTCGTTGAGAAAAAAGAAGAAATGGTTCCAGTGGCACAAACTCATGCCTTGTATGCACCCCCGATACTCGTTTTCGCAATGGTTCACGTGCTGCAACGAAATGGCACAAAACCACCATAAACATGAGTTTTGGACCTAAACCTGTGGATTGGGCAAGTTTGTGGTGAAAAAAGAAGAAATGGTTCCAGTGGCACAAACTCATGCCTTGTATGCACCCCTGATCCCCGTTTTCGCAATGCGTCACGTGCTGCAACGAAATGGCGCAAAACCACCATAAACATGAGTTTTGGACCTAAACCTGCGGATTGGGCATGTTCGTGGCAAAAAAAGAAGAAATGGTTCCAGTGGCACAAACTCATGCCTTGTGTGCACCCCTAATACCCGTTTTCGCAATGGTTCATGTGCTGCAACGAACTGGCGCAAAACCACCCAAAGCATGAGTTTTGGACCTAAAGTTGTGGATTGGGCATGTTGGTGGCAAAAAAAGAAGAAATGGTTACAGTTTCACAAACTCATGCCTTGTATGCACCCCGATACCTGTTTTACCAGTGGGTCACATAAGGCAACAAAATGGCGCGAAACCGCTCCAAACAAGAGTTTTGGACCTAAACTCGTGGATTGGGCATGTTCGTTGAGAAAAAAGAAGAAATGGTTCCAGTGGCACAAACCCATGCCTTGTATGCACCCCCGATACTCGTTTTCGCAATGGGTCACGTGCTGCAACGAAATGGCGCCAAACCACCCTAAACATGAGTTTTAGACCTAAAGTTGTGGATTGGGCATGTTCGTGGCGAAAAAAAGAAGAAATGGTTCCAGTGGCACAAACTCATGCCTCGTATGCACCCCCGATACTCGTTTTCGCAACGGGTCACGTGCTGCAACGAAATGGCGCAAAACCACCATAAACATGCGTTTTGGACCTAAACCTGTGGATTGGGCATGTTCGTGGCAAAAAAAGAAGAAATGGTTCCAGTGGCACAAACTCATGCCTTGTATGCACCCCCGATACTCGTTTTCGCAATGGGTCACGTGCTGCAACGAAATGGCGCAAAACCACCCTAAACATGAGTTTTGGATCTAAAGTTGTGGATTGGGCATGTTCGTGGCAAAAAAAAGAAGAAATGGTTCCAGTGGCACAAACTCATGCCTTGTATGCACCTCGATACCTGTTTTACCAATGGGTCACGTGCGGCAACGAAATGGCGCGAAACCACTCCAAGCATGAGTTTTGGACCTAAAGTAGTGGATTGGTTATATTCGTTGCGAAAAAAGAACAAATGGTTCCAGTGGCACAAACTCATGCCTTGTATGCATCCCAGATACCCGTTTTCGCAATGGGTCACGTGCTGCAACGAAATGGCGCAAAACCACCCAAAACATGAGTTTTGGACATAAAGTTGTGGATTGGGCATGTTCGTGTGAAAAAAAGAAGGAATGGTTACAGTTTCAGAAGCACATGCCTTCTATGCACCCCGATACCTGTTTTACCAGTGGGTCACATAAGGCAACGAAATGGCGCGAAACCGCTCCAAACATGAGTTTTGGACCTAAAGTAGTGGATTGGGCATGTTCGTTGAGAAAAAAGCAAAAATTGTTCCAGTGGCACAAACCCATGCCTTGTATGCACCCCCGATACTCGTTTTCGCAATGGGTCACGTGCTGCAACGAAATGGCGCCAAACCACCCTAAACATGAGTTTTGGACCTAAAGTTGTGGATTGGGCATGTTCGTGGCGAAAAAAAGAAGAAATGGTTCCAGTGGCACAAACTCATGCCTTGTATGCACCCCCGATACTCGTTTTCGCAATGGTTCACGTGCTGCAACGAAATGGCACAAAACCACCATAAACATGAGTTTTGGACCTAAAACTGTGGATTGGGCAAGTTTGTGGTGAAAAAAGAAGAAATGGTTCCAGTGGCACAAACTCATGCCTTGTATGCACCCCTGATCCCCGTTTTCGCAATGCGTCACGTGTTGCAACGAAATGGCGCAAAACCACCATAAACATGAGTTTTGGACCTAAACCTGCGGATTGGGCATGTTCGTGGCAAAAAAAGAAGAAATGGTTCCAGTGGCACAAACTCATGCCTTGTGTGCACCCGTGATACCCGTTTTCGCAATGGTTCATGTGCTGCAACGAACTGGCGCAAAACCACCCAAAGCATGAGTTTTGGACCTAAAGTTGTGGATTGGGCATGTTGGTGGCAAAAAAAGAAGAAATGGTTACAGTTTCACAAACTCATGCCTTGTATGCACCCCGATACCTGTTTTACCAGTGGGTCACATAAGGCAACGAAATGGCGCGAAACCGCTCCAAACATGAGTTTTGGACCTAAAGTAGTGGATTGGGCATGTTCGTTGAGAAAAAAGAAAAAATGGTTCCAGTGGCACAAACCCATGCCTTGTATGCACCCCCGATACTCGTTTTCGCAATGGGTCACGTGCTGCAACGAAATGGCGCCAAACCACCCTAAACATGAGTTTTGGACCTAAAGTTGTGGATTGGGCATGTTCGTGGCGAAAAAAAGAAGAAATGGTTCCAGTGGCACAAACTCATGCCTCGTATGCACCCCCGATACTCGTTTTCGCAACGGGTCACGTGCTGCAACGAAATGGCGCAAAACCACCATAAACATGAGTTTTGGACCTAAACCTGTGGATTGGGCATGTTCGTGGCAAAAAAAGAAGAAATGGTTCCAGTGGCACAAACTCATGCCTTTTATGCACCCCTGATACCTGTTTTCGCAATGGTTCACGTGCTGCAACGAAATGGCGCAAAACCACCCAAAGCATGAGTTTTGGACCTAAGGTTGTGCATTGGGCATGTTGGTGGCAAAAAAAGAAGAAATGGTTCCAGTTTCACAAACTCATGCCTTGTATGCACCCCGATACCTGTTTTAGCAATGGGTCACGTAAGGCAACGAAATGGCGCGAAACCGCTCCAAACATGAGTTTTGGACCTAAAGTAGTGGATTGGGCATGTTCGTTGAGAAAAAAGAAAAAATGGTTCCAGTGGCACAAACTCATGCCTTGTATGCACCTCGATACCTGTTTTACCAATGGGTCACGTGCGGCAACGAAATGGCGCGAAACCACTCCAAGCATGAGTTTTGGACCTAAAGTAGTGGATTGGTTATATTCGTTGCGAAAAAAGAACAAATGGTTCCAGTGGCACAAACTCATGCCTTGTATGCATCCCAGATACCCGTTTTCGCAATGGGTCACGTGCTGCAACGAAATGGCGCAAAACCACCCAAAACATGAGTTTTGGACATAAAGTTGTGGATTGGGCATGTTCGTGTGAAAAAAAGAAGGAATGGTTACAGTTTCAGAAGCTCATGCCTTCTATGCACCCCGATACCTGTTTTACCAGTGGGTCACATAAGGCAACGAAATGGCGCGAAACCGCTCCAAACATGAGTTTTGGACCTAAAGTAGTGGATTGGGCATGTTCGTTGAGGAAAAAGCAAAAATTGTTCCAGTGGCACAAACCCATGCCTTGTATGCACCCCCGATACTCGTTTTCGCAATGGGTCACGTGCTGCAACGAAATGGCGCCAAACCACCCTAAACATGAGTTTTGGACCTAAAGTTGTGGATTGGGCATGTTCGTGGCAAAAAAAGAAGAAATGGTTCCAGTTTCACAAACTCATGCCTTGTATGCACCCCGATACCTGTTTTAGCAATTGGTCACGTAAGGCAACGAAATGGCGCGAAACCGCTCCAAACAAGAGTTTTGGACCTAAAGTCGTGGATTGGGCATGTTCGTTGAGAAAAAAGAAGAAATGGTTCCAGTGGCACAAACTCATGCCTTGTATGCACCCCCGATACTCGTTTCGCAATGGTTCACGTGCTGCAACGAAATGGCACAAAACCACCATAAACATGAGTTTTGGACCTAAACCTGTGGATTGGGCAAGTTTGTGGCGAAAAAAAGAAGAAATGGTTCCAGTGGCACAAACTCATGCCTTGTATGCACCCCTGATCCCCGTTTTCGCAATGCGTCACGTGCTGCAACGAAATGGCGCAAAACCACCATAAACATGAGTTTTGGACCTAAACCTGCGGATTGGGCATGTTCATGGCAAAAAAAGAAGAAATGGTTCCAGTGGCACAAACTCATGCCTTGTGTGCACCCGTGATACCCGTTTTCGCAATGGTTCATGTGCTGCAACGAACTGGCGCAAAACCACCCAAAGCATGAGTTTTGGACCTAAAGTTGTGGATTGGGCATGTTGGTGGCAAAAAAAGAAGAAATGGTTACAGTTTCACAAACTCATGCCTTGTATGCACCCCGATACCTGTTTTACCAGTGGGTCACATAAGGCAACGAAATGGCGCGAAACCGCTCCAAACAAGAGTTTTGGACCTAAAGTCGTGGATTGGGCATGTTCGTTGAGAAAAAAGAAAAAATGGTTCCAGTGGCACAAACCCATGCCTTGTATGCACCCCCGATACTCGTTTTCGCAATGGGTCACGTGCTGCAACGAAATGGCGCAAAACCACCCTAAACATGAGTTTTGGACCTAAAGTTGTGGATTGGGCATGTTCGTGGCGAAAAAAAGAAGAAATGGTTCCAGTGGCACAAACTCATGCCTTGTATGCACCCCTGATCCCCGTTTTCGCAATGCGTCACGTGCTGCAACGAAATGGCGCAAAACCACCATAAACATGAGTTTTGGACCTAAACCTGTGGATTGGGCATGTTCGTGGCAAAAAAAGAAGAAATGGTTCCAGCGGCACAAACTCATGCCTTTTATGCACCCCTGATACCCGTTTTCGCAATGGTTCACGTGCTGCAACGAAATGGCGCAAAACCACCCAAAGCATGAGTTTTGGACCTAAAGTTGTGCATTGGGCATGTTGGTGGCAAAAAAAGTAGAAATGGTGCCAGTTTCACAAACTCATGCCTTGTATGCACCCCGATACCTGTTTTTGCAATAGGTCACGTAAGGCAACAAAATGGCGCGAAACCACCCAAAACATGAGTTTTGGACCTAAAGTTGTGGATTGGGCATGTTCGTTGCGAAAAAAGAAAAAATGGTTCCAGTAGCACAAACTCATGCCTTGTATGCACCACCGATACTCGTTTTCGCAATGGTTCACGTGCTGCAACGAAATGGCGCAAAACCACCATAAACATGACTTTTGGACCTAAACCTGTGGATTGGGCATGTTTGTGGTGAAAAAAGAAGAAATGGTTCCAGTGGCACAAACTCATGCCTTGTATGCACCCCTGATCCCCGTTTTCGCAATGGGTCACGTGCTGCAACGAAATGGCGCAAAACCACCATAAACATGAGTTTTGGACCTAAACCTGTGGATTGGGCATGTTCGTGGCAAAAAAAGAAGAAATGGTTCCAGTGGCACAAACTCATGCCTTGTATGCACCCCCGATACTCGTTTTCGCAATGGTTCACGTGCTGCAACGAAATGGCGCAAAACCACCATAAACATGAGTTTTGGAAATAAACCAGTGGATTGGGCATGTTTGTTGTGAAAAAAGAAGAAATGGTTCCAGTGGCACAAACTCATACCTTGTATGCACCCCCGATCCCCGTTTTCGCAATGGGTCACGTGCTGCAACGAAATGGCGCAAAACCACCCTATACATGAGTTTTGGACCTAAAGTTGTCGACTGGGCATGTTCATGACAAAAAAAGTAGAAATGGTTCCTGTGGCACAAACTCATGCCTTGTATGCACCCCGATACCTGTTTTACCAATGGGTCACGTGGGGCAACGAAATGGCGCAAAACCACCATAAACATGAGTTTTGGACCTAAAAATGTGGATTGGGCATGTTCGTGGCAAAAAAAGAAGAAATGGTTCCAGTGGCACAAACTCATGCCTTGTGTGCACACCTGATACCAGTTTTCGCAATGGGTCACGTGCTGCAACGAAATGGCGCAAAACCACCCAAAGCATGAGTTTTGGACCTAAAGTTGTGGATTGGGCATGTTGGTGGCAAAAAAAGAAGAAATGGTTCCAGTGGCACAAACTCATGCCTCGTACGCACCCCCGATACTCGTTTTCGCAATGGTTCACAGTGCTGCAACGAAATGGCGCAAAACCACCACAAACATGAGTTTTGGACCTAAAGTTGTGGATTGGGCATGTTTGTGGTGAAAAAAGAAGAAATGGTTCCAGTGGCACAAACTCAAGCCTTGTATGCACCCCCGATACTCGTTTTCGCAATGAGTCACGTGCTGCAACGAAATGGCGCAAAACCACCCTAAACATGAGTTTTGGACCTAAAGTTGTGGATTGGGCATGTTCGTGGCGAAAAAAAGAAAAAATGGTTCCAGTGGCACAAACTCATGCCTCGTATGCACCCCCGATACTCGTTTTCGCAATGGGTCACGTGCTGCAACGAAATGGCGCAAAACCACCCTAAACATGAGTTTTGGACCTAAAGTTGTGGATTGGGCATGTTCGTGGCCAAAAAAGAAGAAATGGTTCCAGTTTCACAAACTCATGCCTTGTATGCACCCCGATACCTGTTTTCTCAATGAAATGGCGCGAAACCGCACCAAACAAGAGTTTTGGACCTAAAGTAGTGGATTGGTCATGTTCGTTGTGGAAAAAGAAAAAATGGTTCGAGTGGCACAAACTCATGCCTTGTATGCACCCCCGATACTCGTTTTCGCAATGGGTCACGTGCTGCAACGAAATGGCGCAAAACCACCCTAAACATGAGTTTTGGATCTAAAGTTGTGGATTGGGCATGTTCGTGGCAAAAAAAGAAGAAATGGTTCCAGTTTCACAAACTCATGCCTTGTATGCACCCCGATACCTGTTTTAGCAATGGGTCACGTAAGGCAACAAAATGGCGCGAAACCGCTCCAAACATGAGTTTTGGACCTAAAGTCGTGGATTGGGCATGTTCGTTGAGAAAAAAGAAGAAATGGTTCCAGTGGCACAAACTCATGCCTTGTATGCACCTCGATACCTGTTTTACCAATGGGTCACGTGCGGCAACGAAATGGCGCGAAACCACTCCAAGCATGAGTTTTGGACCTAAAGTAGTGGATTGGTTATATTCGTTGCGAAAAAAGAACAAATGGTTCCAGTGGCACAAACTCATGCCTTGTATGCATCCCAGATACCCGTTTTCGCAATGGGTCACGTGCTGCAACGAAATGGCGCAAAACCACCCAAAACATGAGTTTTGGACATAAAGTTGTGGATTGGGCATGTTCGTGTGAAAAAAAGAAGGAATGGTTACAGTTCCAGAAGCTCATGCCTTCTATGCACCCCGATACCTGTTTTACCAGTGGGTCACATAAGGCAACGAAATGGCGCGAAACTGCTCCAAACATGAGTTTTGGACCTAAAGTAGTGGATTGGGCATGTTCGTTGAGAAAAAAGAAAAAATGGTTCCAGTGCCACAAACTCATGCCTTGTATGCACCCCCGATACTCGTTTTCGCAATGGGTCACGTGCTGGAACGAAATGGCGCAAAACCACCCTAAACATGAGTTTTGGATCTAAAGTTGTGGATTGGGCATGTTCGTGGCAAAAAAATAAGAAATGGTTCCAGTTTCACAAACTCATGCCTTGTATGCACCCCGATACCTGTTTTAGCAATGGGTCACGTAAGGCAACGAAATGGCGCGAAACCGCTCCAAACATGAGTTTTGGACCTAAAGTAGTGGATTGGGCATGTTCGTTGAGAAAAAAGAAAAAATGGTTCCAGTGGCACAAACTCATGCCTTGTATGCACCTCGATACCTGTTTTACCAATGGGTCACGTGCGGCAACGAAATGGCGCAAAACCACTCCAAGCATGAGTTTTGGACCTAAAGTAGTGGATTGGTTATGTTCGTTGCGAAAAAAGAACAAATGGTTCCAGTGGCACAAACTCATGCCTTGTATGCATCCCAGATACCCGTTTTCGCAATGGGTCACGTGCTGCAACGAAATGGCGCAAAAACCACCCAAAACATGAGTTTTGGACATAAAGTTGTGGATTGGGCATGTTCGTGTGAAAAAAAGAAGGAATGGTTACAGTTTCAGAAGCTCATGCCTTCTATGCACCCCGATACCTGTTTTACCAGTGGGTCACATAAGGCAACGAAATGGCGCGAAACCGCTCCAAACATGAGTTTTGGACCTAAAGTAGTGGATTGGGCATGTTCGTTGAGAAAAAAGCAAAAATTGTTCCAGTGGCACAAACCCATGCCTTGTATGCACCCCCGATACTCGTTTTCGCAATGGGTCAC
>JAMSGZ010000160.1:490138-550843 GCA_030272315.1 Paspalum vaginatum | reverse complement strand
GCCGTGTGCCGTATGTCCATCTTAGCTCTTGGCGCTGGGCGTGGGTTCGAGACTTGTTGGTCTGATATAAGATGAACACGAAAACCTCCCCACATGAATGAAAGTTGCAAACTAGGCCGTAGGAGAACAATAGTCCGAGAAATTCACAGGCCTCTCCATGTCAGAAGATCAATCGCTTCGAGCCTTGGTCGTCGTACAACACCAAGCCGGCCATCAACACTAGCCTCCACCGTCGAAATCTTGCTCATTCAACATAACTTCGATCCCTCTGCTCCGCCACAATCCTAAGTTGAAAATGCCATCCTCTAACGTCATTTTCACTTTAAAATACGAAAGGAACCGAGCCAGAAAACGCCACAGAGTTGGCCGTGTGCTGTATGTCCATCTTAGCTCTTGGCGCTGGGCGTGGGTTCGAGACTTGTTGGTCTTGATATAGAGATGAACACGAAAACCTCCCCACATGAATGAAAGTTCCAAACTAGGCTTAGGAGAACAATAGTCCGAGAAATTCACACGCCTATCCTCTCAGAAGATCAATCGCTTCGAGCCTTGGTCGTCGTACAACACCAAGCCGGCCCATCAACACTGCCTCCACCTCGAATCTTGCTCAGTTCAATATAACTTCGATCCCTCTGGCCCGCCACAATCCTAAGTGAAAATGCCATCCTCTAACGTCATTTTCACTTTAAAAATACGAAAGGACCGAGCCAGAAAATGTCACAGAGTTGGCCGTGTGCCGTATGTCCATCGTAGCTCTTGGGCGTGGGCGTGGGTTCGAGAGTTGTTGGTCTTGATATAGAGATGAACACGAAAACCTCCCCACATGAATGAAAGTTGCAAACTAGGCGTAGGAGAACAATAGTCCTCGAGAAATTCACAGAGGCCTATCCAGTCAGAAGATCAATCGCTTCGAGCCTTGGTCGTCGTACTAACACCAAGCGGCCATCAACACTGCCTCCACGTCGAATCTGCTCAGTTCAATATAACTTCGATCCCTCTGCTCGCCACAATCCTCAGTGAAAATGCCATCCTCTAACGTCATTTTCACTTTAAAATACGAAAGGACCGAGCTAGAAAACTGTCACAGAGTTGGCCGTGTGCCGTATGTCCATCGTAGCTCTTGGCGCTGGGCGTGGTTCGAGAGTTGTTGGTCTTGATATAGAGATGAACACGAAAACCTCCCCACATGAATGAAAGTTGCAAACTAGGCCGTAGGAGAACAATAGTCCGAGAAATTCACAGGCCTATCCTGTCAGAAGATCAATCGCTTCGAGCCTTGGTCGTCGTACGACACCAAGCCGCCCATCAACACTGCCTCCACCTCGAATCTTGCTCAGTTCAATATAACTTCGATCCCTCTGGCCCGCCACAATCCTCGTGAAAATGCCATCCTCTAACGTCATTTTCACTTTAAAATACGAAAGGACCGAGCTAGAAAATGCCACAGAGTTGGCCGTGTGCCGTATGTCCATCGTAGCTCTTGGCGCTGGCGTGGGTTCGAGAGCTTGTTGGTCTTGATATAGAGATGAACACGAAAACCTCCCCACATGAATGAAAGTTGCCAAACTAGGCCGTAGGAGAACAATAGTCCCTGAGAAATTCACTACGCCTCTCTCTGTCAGAAGATCAATCGCTTCGAGCCTTGGTCGTCGTACAACACCAAGCCGGCCCATCAACACTGCCTCCACCTCGAATCTTGCTCAGTTCAATATAACTTCGATCCCTCTGGCCCGCCACAATCCTGAGTGAAAATGCCATCCTCTAACGTCATTTCACTTTAAAATACGAAAGGACCGAGCCAGAAAACGCACAGAGTTGGCCGTGTGCCGTATGTCCATCTTAGCTCTTGGCGCTGGTCGTGGGTTCGAGACTTGTTGGTCTTGATATAGAGATGAACACGAAAACCTCCCCACATGAATGAAAGTTGCAAACTAGGCTTAGGAGAACAATAGTCCTGAGAAATTCACACGGCCTCTCCTGTCAGAAGATCAATCGCTTCGAGCCTTGGTCGTCGTACAACACCAAGCCGGCCCATCAACACTGCTCAACCTCGAATCTTGCTCAGTTCAATATAACTTCGATCCCTCTGGCCCGCCACAATCCTCGAGTGAAAAATGCCATCCTCTAACGTCATTTCACTTTAAAATACGAAAGGACCGAGCCAGAAAAACGGCCACAGAGTTGGCCGTGTGCCGTATGTCCATCTTAGCTCTTGGCGCTGGCGTGGGTTCGAGACTTGTTGGTCTTGAATACAGATGGAACACGAAAACCTCCCCACATGAATGAAAGTTCCAAACTAGGCTTAGGAGAACAATAGTCCCGAGAAATTCACACGCCTCTCCTGTCAGAAGATCAATCGCTTCGAGCCTTGGTCGTCGTACAACACCAAACCGGCCATCAACACTGCCTCCACCTCGAATCTTGCTCAGTTCAATATAACTTCGATCCCTCTGGCTCGCCACAATCCTCAGTGAAAATGCCATCCTCTAACGTCATTTCACTTTAAAATACGAAAGGACCGAGCCAGAAAACGTCACAGAGTTGGCCGTGTGCCGTATGTCCATCGTAGCTCTTGGCGCTGGGCGTGGGTTCGAGAGCTTGTTGGTCTTGATATAGAGATGAACACGAAAACCTCCCCACATGAATGAAAGTTGCAAACTAGGCCGTAGGAGAACAATAGTCCCGAGAAATTCACGAGCCTATCCTTGTCAGAAGATCAATCGCTTCGAGCCTTGGTCGTCGTACAACACCAAGCCGGCCATCAACACTGCCTCCACCTCGAATCTTGCTCAGTTCAATATAACTTCGATCCCTCTGGCCCGCCACAATCCTGAGTGAAAATGCCATCCTCTAACGTCATTTCACTTTAAAATACGAAAGGACCGAGCCAGAAAACGTCACAGAGTTGGCCGTGTGCCGTATGTCCATCGTAGCTCTTGGCGCTGGGCGTGGGTTCGAGACTTGTTGGTCTTGATATAGAGATGAACACGAAAACCTCCCCACATGAATGAAAGTTCCAAACTAGGCCTTAGGAGAACAATAGTCCCGAGAAATTCACACGGCCTCTCCTGTCAGAAGATCAATCGCTTCGAGCCTTGGTCGTCGTACAACACCAAGCCGCCCATCAACACTGCCTCCACCTCGAATCTTGCTCAGTTCAATATAACTTCGATCCCTCTGGCTCGCCACAATCCTCAGTGAAAATGCCATCCTCTAACGTCTTTTCACTTTAAAATACGAAAGGACCGAGCCAGAAAACGTCACAGAGTTGGCCGTGTGCCGTATGTCCATCGTAGCTCTTGGCGCTGGGCGTGGGTTCGAGAGTTGTTGGTCTTGATATAGAGATGAACACGAAAACCTCCCCACATGAATGAAAGTTGCAAACTAGGCCGTAGGAGAACAATAGTCCTGAGAAATTCATAGGCCTATCCTGTCAGAAGATCAATCGCTTCGAGCCTTGGTCGTCGTACAACACCAAGCCGGCCATCAACACTGCCTCCACCTCGAATCTTGCTCAGTTCAATATAACTTCGATCCCTCTGGCTCGCCACAATCCTCATTGAAAATGCCATCCTCTAACGTCATTTCACTTTAAAATACGAAAGGACCGAGCCAGAAAACGTCACAGAGTTGGCCGTGTGCCGTATGTCCATCGTAGCTCTTGGCGCTGGGCGTGGGTTCGAGAGTTGTTGGTCTTGATATAGAGATGAACACGAAAACCTACCCACATGAATGAAAGTTGCCAAACTAGGCGTAGGAGAACAATAGTCCCGAGAAATTCACACGCCTCTCCTGTCAGAAGATCAATCGCTTCGAGCCTTGGTCGTCGTACAACACCAAGCCGCCCATCAACACTGCCTCCACCTCGAATCTTGCTCTGTTCAATATAACTTCGATCCCTCTGGCCCCCCACAATCCTGAGTGAAAATGCCATCCTCTAACGTCATTTCACTTTAAAATGAGAAAGGACCGATCCAGAAAATGCCACAGAGTTGGCCGTGTGCCGTATGTCCATCTTAGCTCTTGGCGGTGGGAGTGGGTTCGAGACTTGTTGGTCTTGATATACAGATGAACACGAAAACCTCCCCACATGAATGAAAGTTCCAAACTGGGCTTAGGAGAACAATAGTCCCGAGAAATTCACACGCCTCTCCTGTCAGAAGATCAATCGCTTCGAGCCTTGGTCGTCGTACAACACCAAGCCGCCCATCAACACTGCCTCCACCTCGAATCTTGCTCAGTTCAATATAACTTCGATCCCTCTGGCTCGCCACAATCCTCATTGAAAATGCCATCCTCTAACGTCTTTTCACTTTAAAATACGAAAGGACCGAGCCAGAAAACGTCACAGAGTTGGCCGTGTGCCGTATGTCCATCGTAGCTCTTGGCGCTGGGCGTGGGTTCGAGAGTTGTTGGTCTTGATATAGAGATGAACACGAAAACCTCCCCACATGAATGAAAGTTGCAAACTATGCCGTAGGAGAATAATAGTCCCTGAGAAATTCATAGGCCTATCCTGTCAGAAGATCAATCGCTTCGAGCCTTGGTCGTCGTACAACACCAAGCCGCCATCAACACTGCCTCCACCTCGAATCTTGCTCAGTTCAATATAACTTCGATCCCTCTGGCCCGCCACAATCCTCGAGTGAAAATGCCATCCTCTAACGTCATTTCACTTTAAAATACGAAAGGACCGAGCCAGAAACGCCACAGAGTTGGCCGTGTGCCGTATGTCCATCTTAGCTCTTGGCGCTGGGAGTGGGTTCGAGACTTGTTGGTCTTGATATACAGATGAACATGAAAACCATCCCCACATGAATGAAAGTTCCAAACTAGGCTTAGGAGAACAATAGTCCCGAGAAATTCACACGCCTCTCCTGTCAGAAGATCAATCGCTTCGAGCCTTGGTCGTCGTACAACACCAAGCCGGCCATCAACACTGCCTCCACCTCGAATCTTGCTCAGTTCAATATAACTTCGATCCCTCTGGCCCGCCACAATCCTGAGTGAAAATGCCATCCTCTAACGTCATTTCACTTTAAATACGAAAGGACCGAGCCAGAAAACGCCACAGAGTTGGCCGTGTGCCGTATGTCCATCTTAGCTCTTGGCGCTGGGCGTGGGTTCGAGACTTGTTGGTCTTGATATAGAGATGAACACGAAAACCTACCCACATGAATGAAAGTTCCAAACTAGGCTTAGGAGAACAATAGTCCCGAGAAATTCACACGCCTCTCCTGTCAGAAGATCAATCGCTTCGAGCCTTGGTCGACGTACAACACCAAGCCGCCATCAACACTACTGCCTCCACCTCGAATCTTGCTCAGTTCAATATAACTTCGATCCCTCTGGCCCGCCACAATCCTGAGTGAAAATGCCATCCTCTAACGTCTTTTCACTTTAAAATACGAAAGGACCGAGCCAGAAAACGTCACAGAGTTGGCCGTGTGCCGTATGTCCATCGTAGCTCTTGGCGCTGGGCGTGGGTTCGAGAGTTGTTAGGTCTTGATATTAGAGATGAACACGAAAACCTACCCACATGAATGAAAGTTGCAAACTAGGCCGTAGGAGAACAATAGTCCCGAGAAATTCACTAGGCCTATCCTGTCAGAAGATCAATCGCTTCGAGCCTTGGTCGTACGTACAACACCAAGCCGCCCATCAGCACTGCCTCCACCTCGAATCTTGCTCAGTTCAATATAACTTCGATCCCTCTGGCCCCCCACAATCCTGAGTGAAAATGCCATCCTCTAACGTCATTTCACTTTAAAATACGAAAGGACCGATCCAGAAAATGCCACAGAGTTGGCCGTGTGCCGTATGTCCATCTTAGCTCTTGGCGGTGGGAGTGGGTTCGAGACTTGTTGGTCTTGATATACAGATGAACACAGAAACATCCCCACATGAATGAAAGTTCCAAACTAGGCAGTAGGAGAACAATAGTCCCGAGAAATTCACACGCCTCTCCTGTCAGAAGATCAATCGCTTCGAGCCTTGGTCGTCGTACAACACCAAGCCGCCCATCAACACTGCCTCCACCTCGAATCTTGCTCAGTTCAATATAACTTCGATCCCTCTGGCTCGCCACAATCCTCAGTTGAAAATGCCATCCTCTAACGTCATTTCACTTTAAAATACGAAAGGACCGAGCCAGAAAACTTCACAGAGTTGGCCGTGTGCCGTATGTCCATCGTAGCTCTTGGCGCTGGGCGTGGGTTCGAGAGTTGTTGGTCTTGATATAGAGATGAACACGAAAACCTCCCCACATGAATGAAAGTTGCAAACTATGCCGTAGGAGAATAATAGTCCTGAGAAATTCATAGGCCTATCCTGTCAGAAGATCAATCGCTTCGAGCCTTGGTCGTCGTACAACACCAAGCCGGCCATCAACACTGTCCTCAACCTCGAATCTTGCTCAGTTCAATATAACTTCGATCCCTCTGGCCCGCCACAATCCTAGTGAAAATGCCATCCTCTAACGTCATTTCACGTTAAAATACGAAAGGACCGAGCCAGAAAACGCCACAGAGTTGGCCGTGTGCCGTATGTCCATCTTAGCTCTTGGCGCTGGGAGTGGGTTCGAGACTTGTTGGTCTTGATATAGCAGATGAACATGAAAACCACCCCACATGAATGAAAGTTGCCAAACTAGGCCTTACGGAGAACAATAGTCCCGAGAAATTCACACGCCTCTCCTGTCAGAAGATCAATCGCTTCGAGCCTTGGTCGTCGTACAACACCAAGCCGGCCATCAACACTGCCTCCACCTCGAATCTTGCTCAGTTCAATATAACTTCGATCCCTCTGGCCCGCCACAATCCTGAGTGAAAATGCCATCCTCTAACGTCATTTCACTTTAAAATACGAAAGGACCGAGCCAGAAAACGCCACAGAGTTGGCCGTGTGCCGTATGTCCATCTTAGCTCTTGGCGCTGGGCGTGGGTTCGAGTACTTGTTGGTCTTGATATAGAGATGAACACGAAAACCTACCCACATGAATGAAAGTTCCAAACTAGGCTTAGGAGAACAATAGTCCCGAGAAATTCACACGCCTCTCCTGTCAGAAGATCAATCGCTTCGAGCCTTGGTCGTCGTACAACACCAAGCCGCCCATCAACACTGCCTCCACCTCGAATCTTGCTCAGTTCAATATAACTTCGATCCCTCTGGCCGCCACAATCCTCGAGTGAAAATGCCATCCTCTAACGTCATTTCACTTTAAAATACGAAAGGACCGAGCCAGAAAACGTCACAGAGTTGGCCGTGTGCCGTATGTCCATCGTAGCTCTTGGCGCTGGGCGTGGGTTCGAGAGTTGTTGGTCTTGATATAGAGATGAACACGAAAACCTCCCCACATGAATGAAAGTTCCAAACTAGGCTTAGGAGAACAATAGTCCCGAGAAAATTCACTACGCCTCTCCTGTCAGAAGATCAATCGCTTCGAGCCTTGGTCGTACGTACAACACCAAGCCGCCCATCAACACTGCCTCCACCTCGAATCTTGCTCAGTTCAATATAACTTCGATCCCTCTGGCTCGCCACAATCCTGCAGTGAAAATGCCATCCTCTAACGTCATTTTCACTTTAAAATACGAAAGGACCGAGCCAGAAAACGTCCACAGAGTTGGCCGTGTGCCGTATGTCCATCGTAGCTCTTGGCGCTGGGCGTGGGTTCGAGAGTTGTAGGTCTTGATATTTAGATGAACACGAAAACCTCCCCACATGAATGAAAGTTGCAAACTAGGCCGTAGGAGAACAATAGTCCTGAAAAATTCATAGGCCTATCTTGTCAGAAGATCAATCGCTTCGAGCCTTGGTCGACGTACAACACCAAGCCGCCCATCAACACTGCCTCCACCTCGAATCTTGCTCAGTTCAATATAACTTCGATCCCTCTGGCCCGCCACAATCCTGAGTGAAAATGCCATCCTCTAACGTCATTTCACTTTAAAATACGAAAGGGCAGCTCCAGAAAATGCCACAGAGTTGGCCGTGTGCCGTATGTCCATCTTAGCTTTTGGCGCTGGGAGTGGGTTCGAGACTTGTTGGTCTTGATATACAGATGAACAAGAAAACATCCCCACATGAATGAAAGTTCCAAACTAGGCATAGGAGAACAATAGTCCCGAGAAATTCACACGCCTCTCCTGTCAGAAGATCAATCGCTTCGAGCCTTGGTCGTCGTACAACACCAAGCCGCCCATCAACACTGCCTCCACCTCGAATCTTGCTCAGTTCAATATAACTTCGATCCCTCTGGCTCGCCACAATCCTCATTGAAAATGCCATCCTCTAACGTCTTTTCACTTTAAAATACGAAAGGACCGAGCCAGAAAAACGTCACAGAGTTGGCTGTGTGCCGTATGTCCATCGTAGCTCTTGGCGCTGGGCGTGGGTTCGAGAGTTGTTGGTCTTGATATAGAGATGAACACGAAAACCTCCCCACATGAATGAAAGTTGCAAACTATGCCGTAGGAGAATAATAGTCCTGAGAAATTCATAGGCCTATCCTGTCAGAAGATCAATCGCTTCGAGCCTTGGTCGTCGTACAACACCAAGCCGGCCATCAACACTGCCTCAACCTCGAATCTTGCTCAGTTCAATATAACTTCGATCCCTCTGGCCCGCCACAATCCTGAGTGAAAATGCCATCCTCTAACGTCATTTCACTTTAAAATACGAAAGGACCGAGCCAGAAAACGCCACAGAGTTGGCCGTGTGCCGTATGTCCATCTTAGCTCTTGGCGCTGGGAGTGGGTTCGAGACTTGTTGGTCTTGATATACAGATGAACATGAAAACCACCCCACATGAATGAAAGTTCCAAACTAGGCTTACGAGAACAATAGTCCCGAGAAATTCACACGCCTCTCCTGTCAGAAGATCAATCGCTTCGAGCCTTGGTCCTCGTACAACACCAAGCCGGCCATCAACACTGCCTCCACCTCGAATCTTGCTCAGTTCAATATAACTTCGATCCCTCTGGCCCGCCACAATCCTGAGTGAAAATGCCATCCTCTAACGTCATTTCACTTTAAAATACGAAAGGACCGAGCCAGAAAACGCCACAGAGTTGGCCGTGTGCCGTATGTCCATCTTAGCTCTTGGCGCTGGGCGTGGGTTCGAGTCTTGTTGGTCTTGATATAGAGATGAACACGAAAACCTACCCACATGAATGAAAGTTCCAAACTAGGCTTAGGAGAACAATAGTCCCGAGAAATTCACACGCCTCTCCTGTTAGAAGATCAATCGCTTCGAGCCTTGGTCGACGTACAACACCAAACCGCCCATCAACACTGCCTCCACCTCGAATCTTGCTCAGTTCAATATAACTTCGATCCCTCTGGCTCGCCACAATCCTCACTGAAAATGCCATCCTCTAACGTCTTTTCACTTTAAAATACGAAAGGACCGAGCCAGAAAACGTCACAGAGTTGGCCGTGTGCCGTATGTCCATCGTAGCTCTTGGCGCTGGGCGTGGGTTCGAGAGTTGTAGGTCTTGATATTTAGATGAACACGAAAACCTCCCCACATGAATGAAAGTTGCAAACTAGGCCGTAGGAGAACAATAGTCCTGAAAAATTCATAGGCCTATCTTGTCAGAAGATCAATCGCTTCGAGCCTTGGTCGACGTACAACACCAAGCCGCCCATCAACACTGCCTCCACCTCGAATCTTGCTCAGTTCAATATAACTTCGATCCCTCTGGCCCGCCACAATCCTGAGTGAAAATGCCATCCTCTAACGTCATTTCACTTTAAAATACGAAAGGGCAGCTCCAGAAAATGCCACAGAGTTGGCCGTGTGCCGTATGTCCATCTTAGCTTTTGGCGCTGGGAGTGGGTTCGAGACTTGTTGGTCTTGATATACAGATGAACAAGAAAACATCCCCACATGAATGAAAGTTCCAAACTAGGCATAGGAGAACAATAGTCCCGAGAAATTCACACGCCTCTCCTGTCAGAAGATCAATCGCTTCGAGCCTTGGTCGTCGTACAACACCAAGCCGCCCATCAACACTGCCTCCACCTCGAATCTTGCTCAGTTCAATATAACTTCGATCCCTCTGGCTCGCCACAATCCTCATTGAAAATGCCATCCTCTAACGTCTTTTCACTTTAAAATACGAAAGGACCGAGCCAGAAAACGTCACAGAGTTGGCTGTGTGCCGTATGTCCATCGTAGCTCTTGGCGCTGGGCGTGGGTTCGAGAGTTGTTGGTCTTGATATAGAGATGAACACGAAAACCTCCCCACATGAATGAAAGTTGCAAACTATGCCGTAGGAGAATAATAGTCCTGAGAAATTCATAGGCCTATCCTGTCAGAAGATCAATCGCTTCGAGCCTTGGTCGTCGTACAACACCAAGCCGGCCATCAACACTGCCTCAACCTCGAATCTTGCTCAGTTCAATATAACTTCGATCCCTCTGGCCCGCCACAATCCTGAGTGAAAATGCCATCCTCTAACGTCATTTCACTTTAAAATACGAAAGGACCGAGCCAGAAAAACGCCACAGAGTTGGCCGTGTGCCGTATGTCCATCTTAGCTCTTGGCGCTGGGAGTGGGTTCGAGACTTGTTGGTCTTGATATACAGATGAACATGAAAACCACCCCACATGAATGAAAGTTCCAAACTAGGCTTAGCAGAACAATAGTCCCGAGAAATTCACACGCCTCTCCTGTCAGAAGATCAATCGCTTCGAGCCTTGGTCGTCGTACAACACCAAGCCGGCCATCAACACTGCCTCCACCTCGAATCTTGCTCAGTTCAATATAACTTCGATCCCTCTGGCCTGCCACAATCCTGAGTGAAAATGCCATCCTCTAACGTCATTTCACTTTAAAATACGAAAGGACCGAGCCAGAAAACGCCACAGAGTTGGCCGTGTGCCGTATGTCCATCTTAGCTCTTGGCGCTGGGCGTGGGTTCGAGACTTGTTGGTCTTGGTATAGAGATGAACACGAAAACCTACCCACATGAATGAAAGTTCCAAACTAGGCTTAGGAGAACAATAGTCCCGAGAAATTCACACGCCTCTCCTGTCAGAAGATCAATCGCTTCGAGCCTTGGTCGACGTACAACACCAAGCCGGCCATCAACACTGCCTCAACCTCGAATCTTGCTCAGTTCAATATAACTTCGATCCCTCTGGTCCGCCACAATCCTGAGTGAAAATGCCATCCTCTAACGTCATTTCACGTTAAAATATGAAAGGACCGAGCCATGGGTGGTACGTGGTCCCGGATCATGCCGCGACGGTGCCGAGGAGGCGGCACGGTTAGAATGTCGCAAGGAGGACGTTGAATTTGACCTGACCGGTTCTTCTTGGGTTTTATATTTTATATTTATTTTTTTTGAAATGTGGTTTTCTACGTTTTCGCCTTTCAGGGTGTGCCCCATGTGATTCCGCACCTGGCAAAAAAAACTTGGCCCAAAACTGGATCTAGACAGGGGAGTTATGGCCATTCAGATGGGTGCGCGGTGTCTTCGACCCCATCCGGCCAACTTTCCGGTACCTATCAGCACCGCAATCGTGAACATGATAGTACCGGGGAGGCCTATCTAGAGGGAGGCACTGTCTCAGAACATCCTGGGTGGTACGCGGTCCCGGATCATGCCGCGACGGTGCCGAGGAGGCGGCACGGTTAGAATGTCGCAAGGAGGACGTTGAATTTGACATGACCGGTTCTTCTTAGGATTTATATTTTATATTTATTTTTATTGAAATGTGGTTTTCTCCGTTTTCGCCACTCAGGGTGTGCTCCATGTGATTCTACACTTGGCAAAAAAAACTTGGCACAAAACAGGATCCGGACGGGGAAGTTATGGCCATTCAGATGGGTTCACGGTGTCTTTGACCCCATCCGGCCAACGCTCCGGGACGTATCAGCACCGCAATCGTGAACATGATAGTACCGGGGAGGCCTATCCAGAGGGAGGCACTGTCTCAGAACATCCTGGGTGGTACGTGGTCCCGGATCATGCCGCGACGGTGCCGAGGAGGCGGCACGATTAGAATGTCGCAAGGAGGACGTTGAATTTGACCTGACCGGTTCTTCTTGGGTTTTATATTTTATATTTATTTTTTTTGAAATGTGGTTTTCTACGTTTTCGCCTTTCAGGGTGTGCCCCATGTGATTCCGCACCTGGAAAAAAAAACTTGGCCCAAAACTGGATCTAGACAGGGGAGTTATGGCCATTCAGATGGGTGCGCGGTGTCTTCGACCCCATCCGGCCAACGCTCCGGGACCTATCAGCACCGCAATCGTGAACATGATAGTACCGGGGAGGCCTATCCAGAGGGAGGCACTGTCTCAGAACATCCTGGGTGGTACGCGGTCCCGGATCATGCCGCGACGGTGCCGAGGAGGCAGCACGGGTAGAATGTCGCAAGGAGGACGTTGAATTTGACCTGACCGGTTCTTCTTGTTTTTTATATTTTATATTTATTTTTTTGGAAACGTGGTTTTCTCCGTTTTCGCCCTTCAGGGTGTGCTCCATGTGATTCTGCACTTGGCAAAAAAAACTTGGCACAAAACAGGATCCGGACGGGGAAGTTATGGCCATTCAGATGGGTTCACGGTGTCTTTGACCCCATCCGGCCAACGCTCCGGGACGTATCAGCACCGCAATCGTGAACATGATAGTACCGGGGAGGCCTATCCAGAGGGAGGCACTGTCTCAGAACATCCTGGGTGGTACGTGGTCCCGGATCATGCCGCGACGGTGCCGAGGAGGCGGCACGGTTAGAATGTCGCAAGGAGGACGTTGAATTTGACCTGACCGGTTCTTCTTGGGTTTTATATTTTATATTTATTTTTTTTGAAATGTGGTTTTCTACGTTTTCGCCTTTCAGGGTGTGCCCCATGTGATTCCGCACCTGGCAAAAAAAACATGGCCCAAAACTGGATCTAGACAGGGGAGTTATGGCCATTCAGATGGGTGCGCGGTGTCTTCGACCCCATCCGGCCAACGCTCCGGTACCTATCAGCACCGCAATCGTGAACATGATAGTACCGGGGAGGCCTATCTAGAGCGAGGCACTGTCTCAGAACATCCTGGGTGGTACGCGGTCCCGGATCATGCCGCGACGGTGCCGAGGAGGCGGCACGGTTAGAATGTCGCAAGGAGGACGTTGAATTTGACATGACCGGTTCTTCTTAGGATTTATATTTTATATTTATTTTTATTGAAATGTGGTTTTCTCCGTTTTCGCCACTCAGGGTGTGCTCCATGTGATTCTGCACTTGGCAAAAAAAACTTGGCACAAAACAGGATCCGGACGGGGAAGTTATGGCCATTCAGATGGGTTCACGGTGTCTTTGACCCCATCCGGCCAACGCTCCGGGACGTATCAGCACCGCAATCGTGAACATGATAGTACCGGGGAGGCCTATCCAGAGGGAGGCACTGTCTCAGAACATCCTGGGTGGTACGTGGTCCCGGATCATGCCGCGACGGTGCCGAGGAGGCGGCACGGTTAGAATGTCGCAAGGAGGACGTTGAATTTGACCTGACCGGTTCTTCTTGGGTTTTATATTTTATATTTATTTTTTTTGAAATGTGGTTTTCTACGTTTTCGCCTTTCAGGGTGTGCCCCATGTGATTCCGCACCTGGCAAAAAAAACTTGGCCCAAAACTGGATCTAGACAGGGGAGTTATGGCCATTCAGATGGGTGCGCGGTGTCTTCGACCCCATCCGGCCAACGCTCCGGGACCTATCAGCACCGCAATCGTGAACATGATAGTACCGGGGAGGCCTATCCAGAGGGAGGCACTGTCTCAGAACATCCTGGGTGGTACGCGGTCCCGGATCATGCCGCGACGGTGCCGAGGAGGCCGCACGGTTAGAATGTCGCAAGGAGGACGTTGAATTTGACCTGACCGGTTCTTCTTGTTTTCTATATTTTATATTTATTTTTTTTAAAAATGTGGTTTTCTCCGTTTTCGCCCTTCAGGGTGTGCTCCATGTGATTCTGCACTTGGCAAAAAAAACTTGGCACAAAACAGGATCCGGACGGGGAAGTTATGGCCATTCAGATGGGTTCACGGTGTCTTTGACCCCATCCGGCCAACGCTCCGGGACGTATCAGCACCGCAATCGTGAACATGATAGTACCGGGGAGGCCTATCCAGAGGGAGGCACTGTCTCAGAACATCCTGGGTGGTACGTGGTCCCGGATCATGCCGCGACGGTGCCGAGGAGGCGGCACGGTTAGAATGTCGCAAGGAGGACGTTGAATTTGACCTGACCGGTTCTTCTTGGGTTTTATATTTTATATTTATTTTTTTGAAATGTGGTTTTCTACGTTTTCGCCTTCAGGGTGTGCCCCATGTGATTCCGCACCTGGCAAAAAAAACTTGGCCCAAAACTGGATCTAGACAGGGGAGTTATGGCCATTCAGATGGGTGCGCGGTGTCTTCGACCCCATCCGGCCAACGCTCCGGGACCTATCAGCACCGCAATCGTGAACATGATAGTACCGGGGAGGCCTATCCAGAGGGAGGCACTGTCTCAGAACATCCTGGGTGGTACGCGGTCCCGGATCATGCCGCGACGGTGCCGAGGAGGCGGCACGGTTAGAATGTCGCAAGGAGGACGTTGAATTTGACATGACCGGTTCTTCTTGGATTTTATATTTTATATTTATTTTTATTGAAATGTGGTTTTCTCCGTTTTCGCCCTTCAGGGTGTGCTCCATGTGATTCTGCACTTGGCAAAAAAAAACTTGGCACAAAACAGGATCCGGACGGGGAAGTTATGGCCATTCAGATGGGTTCACGGTGTCTTTGACCCCATCCGGCCAACGCTCCGGGACGTATCAGCACCGCAATCGTGAACATGATAGTACCGGGGAGGCCTATCCAGAGGGAGCCACTGTCTCAGAACATCCTGGGTGGTACGTGGTCCCGGATCATGCCGCGACGGTGCCGAGGAGGCGGCACGGTTAGAATGTCGCAAGGAGGACGTTGAATTTGACCTGACCGGTTCTTCTTGGGTTTTATATTTTATATTTATTTTTTTTGAAATGTGGTTTTCTACGTTTTCGCCTTTCAGGGTGTGCCCCATGTGATTCCGCACCTGGCAAAAAAAACTTGGCCCAAAACTGGATCTAGACAGGGGAGTTATGGCCATTCAGATGGGTGCGCGGTGTCTTCGACCCCATCCGGCCAACGCTCCGGGACCTATCAGCACCGCAATCGTGAACATGATAGTACCGGGGAGGCCTATCCAGAGGGAGGCACTGTCTCAGAACATCCTGGGTGGTACGCGGTCCCGGATCATGCCGCGACGGTGCCGAGGAGGCGGCACGGTTAGAATGTCGCAAGGAGGACGTTGAATTTGACATGACCGGTTCTTCTTGGTTTTATATTTTATATTTATTTTTTTGAAATGTGGTTTTCTCCGTTTTCGCCCTTCAGGGTGTGCTCCATGTGATTCTGCACTTGGCAAAAAAAACTTGGCACAAAACAGGATCCGGACGGGGAAGTTATGGCCATTCAGATGGGTTCACGGTGTCTTTGACCCCATCCGGCCAACGCTCCGGGACGTATCAGCACCGCAATCGTGAACATGATAGTACCGGGGAGGCCTATCCAGAGGGAGGCACTGTCTCAGAACATCCTGGGTGGTACGTGGTCCCGGATCATGCCGCGACGGTGCCGAGGAGGCGGCACGGTTAGAATGTCGCAAGGAGGACGTTGAATTTGACCTGACCGGTTCTTCTTGGGTTTTATATTTTATATTTATTTTTTTGAAATGTGGTTTTCTACGTTTTCGCCTTTCAGGGTGTGCCCCATGTGATTCCGCACCTGGCAAAAAAAAACTTGGCCCAAAACTGGATCCTAGACAGGGGAGTTATGGCCATTCAGATGGGTGCGCGGTGTCTTCGACCCCATCCGGCCAACGCTCCGGGACCTATCAGCACCGCAATCGTGAACATGATAGTACCGGGGAGGCCTATCCAGAGGGAGGCACTGTCTCAGAACATCCTGGGTGGTACGCGGTCCCGGATCATGCCGCGACGGTGCCGAGGAGGCGGCACGGTTAGAATGTCGCAAGGAGGACGTTGAATTTGACCTGACCGGTTCTTCTTGGTTTTATATTTTATATTTATTTTTTTTAAATGTGGTTTTCTCCGTTTTCGCCCTTCAGGGTGTGCTCCATGTGATTCTGCACTTGGCAAAAAAAACTTGGCACAAAACAGGATCCGGACGGGGAAGTTATGGCCATTCAGATGGGTTCACGGTGTCTTTGACCCCATCCGGCCAACGCTCCGGGACGTATCAGCACCGCAATCGTGAACATGATAGTACCGGGGAGGCCTATCCAGAGGGAGGCACTGTCTCAGAACATCCTGGGTGGTACGTGGTCCCGGATCATGCCGCGACGGTGCCGAGGAGGCGGCACGGTTAGAATGTCGCAAGGAGGACGTTGAATTTGACCTGACCGGTTCTTCTTGGGTTTTATATTTTATATTTATTTTTTTTGAAATGTGGTTTTCTACGTTTTCGCCTTTCAGGGTGTGCCCCATGTGATTCCGCACCTGGCAAAAAAAACTTGGCCCAAAACTGGATCTAGACAGGGGAGTTATGGCCATTCAGATGGGTGCGCGGTGTCTTCGACCCCATCCGGCCAACGCTCCGGTACCTATCAGCACCGCAATCGTGAACATGATAGTACCGGGGAGGCCTATCTAGAGGGAGGCACTGTCTCAGAACATCCTGGGTGGTACGCGGTCCCGGATCATGCCGCGACGGTGCCGAGGAGGCGGCACGGTTAGAATGTCGCAAGGAGGACGTTGAATTTGACATGACCGGTTCTTCTTGTGATTTATATTTTGTATTTATTTTTATTGAAATGTGGTTTTCTCTGTTTTCGCCACTCAGGGTGTGCTCCATGTGATTCTGCACTTGGCAAAAAAAATTGGCACAAAACAGGATCCGGACGGGGAAGTTATGGCCATTCAGATGGGTTCACGGTGTCTTTGACCCCATCCGGCCAACGCTCCGGGACGTATCAGCACCGCAATCGTGAACATGATAGTACCGGGGAGGCTTATCCAGAGGGAGGCACTGTCTCAGAACATCCTAGGTGGTACGTGGTCCCGGATCATGCCGCGACGGTGCCGAGGAGGCGGCACGGTTAGAATGTCGCAAGGAGGACGTTGAATTTGACCTGACCGGTTCTTCTTGGGTTTTATATTTTATATTTATTTTTTTTGAAATGTGGTTTTCTCCGTTTTCGCCCTTCAGGGTGTGCTCCATGTGATTCTGCACCTTGGCAAAAAAAACTTGGCACAAAACTGGATCCGGACAGGGGAAGTTATGGCCATTCAGATGGGTTCAGCGGTGTCTTCGACCCCATCCGGCCAACGCTCCGGGACGTATCAGCACCGCAATCGTGAACATGATAGTACCGGGGAGGCCTATCCAGAGGGAGGCACTGTCTCAGAACATCCTGGGTGGTACGCTGGTCCCGGATCATGCCGCGACGGTGCCGAGGAGGCGGCACGGTTAGAATGTCGCAAGGAGGACGTTGAATTTGACCATGACCGGTTCTTCTTGGTTTTATATTTTATATTTATTTTTTTGAAATGTGGTTTTCTCCGTTTTCGCCACTTCAGGGTGTGCTCCATGTGATTCTGCACTTGGCAAAAAAAACTTGGCACAAAACAGGATCCGGACGGGGAAGTTATGGCCATTCAGATGGGTTCACGGTGTCTTTGACCCCATCCGGCCAACGCTCCGGGACGTATCAGCACCGCAATCGTGAACATGATAGTACCGGGGAGGCCTATCCAGAGGGAGGCACTGTCTCAGAACATCCTGGGTGGTACGCGGTCCCGGATCATGCCGCGACGGTGCCGAGGAGGCGGCACGGTTAGAATGTCGCAAGGAGGACGTTGAATTTGACCTGACCGGTTCTTCTTGGGTTTTATATTTTATATTTATTTTTTTTGAAATGTGGTTTTCTCCGTTTTCGCCCTTCAGGGTGTGCTCCATGTGATTCTGCACCTTGGCAAAAAAAACTTGGCCCAAAACTGGATCCAGACAGGGGAAGTTATGGCCATTCAGATGGGTGCGCGGTGTCTTCGACCCCATCCGGCCAACGCTCCGGGACCTATCAGCACCGCAATCGTGAACATGATAGTACCGGGGAGGCCTATCCAGAGGGAGGCACTGTCTCAGAACATCCTGGGTGGTACGCGGTCCCGGATCATGCCGCGACGGTGCCGAGGAGGCGGCACGGTTAGAATGTCGCAAGGAGGACGTTGAATTTGACCTGACCGGTTCTTCTTGGTTTTTATATTTTATATTTATTTTTTTTGAAATGTGGTTTTCTCCGTTTTCGCCCTTCAGGGTGTGCTCCATGTGATTCTGCACTTGGCAAAAAAAACTTGGCACAAAACAGGATCCGGACGGGGAAGTTATGGCCATTCAGATGGGTTCACGGTGTCTTTGACCCCATCCGGCCAACGCTCCGGGACGTATCAGCACCGCAATCGTGAACATGATAGTACCGGGGAGGCCTATCCAGAGGGAGGCACTGTCTCAGAACATCCTGGGTGGTACGTCGGTCCCGGATCATGCCGCGACGGTGCCGAGGAGGCGGCACGGTTAGAATGTCGCAAGGAGGACGTTGAATTTGACCTGACCGGTTCTTCTTGGTTTTATATTTTATATTTATTTTTTTTGAAATGTGGTTTTCTCCGTTTTCGCCCTTCAGGGTGTGCTCCATGTGATTCTGCACTTGGCAAAAAAAACTTGGCACAAAACAGGATCCGGACGGGGAAGTTATGGCCATTCAGATGGGTTCAGCGGTGTCTTTGACCCCATCCGGCCAACGCTCCGGGACGTATCAGCACCGCAATCGTGAACATGATAGTACCGGGGAGGCCTATCCTAGAGGGAGGCACTGTCTCAGAACATCCTGGGTGGTACGCGGTCCCGGATCATGCCGCGACGGTGCCGAGGAGGCGGCACGGTTAGAATGTCGCAAGGAGGACGTTGAATTTGACCTGACCGGTTCTTCTTGGGTTTTATATTTTATATTTATTTTTTTTGAAATGTGGTTTTCTCCGTTTTCGCCCTTCAGGGTGTGCTCCATGTGATTCTGCACCTTGGCAAAAAAAAACTTGGCCCAAAACATGGATCCAGGACAGGGGAAGTTATGGCCATTCAGATGGGTGCGTGGTGTCTTCGACCCCATCCGGCCAACGCTCCGGGACGTATCAGCACCGCAATCGTGAACATGATAGTACCGGGGAGGCCTATCCAGAGGGAGGCACTGTCTCAGAACATCCTGGGTGGTACGCGGTCCCGGATCATGCCGCGACGGTGCCGAGGAGGCGGCACGGTTAGAATGTCGCAAGGAGGACGTTGAATTTGACCTGACCGGTTCTTCTTGTTTTTTATATTTTATATTTATTTTTTTTGAAATGTGGTTTTCTCCGTTTTCGCCCTTCAGGGTGTGCTCCATGTGATTCTGCACTTGGCAAAAAAAACTTGGCACAAAACAGGATCCGGACGGGGAAGTTATGGCCATTCAGATGGGTTCACGGTGTCTTTGACCCCATCCGGCCAACGCTCCGGGACGTATCAGCACCGCAATCGTGAACATGATAGTACCGGGGAGGCCTATCCAGAGGGAGGCACTGTCTCAGAACATCCTGGGTGGTACGCGGTCCCGGATCATGCCGCGACGGTGCCGAGGAGGCGGCACGGTTAGAATGTCGCAAGGAGGACGTTGAATTTGACCTGACCGGTTCTTCTTGGGTTTTATATTTTATATTTATTTTTTTGAAATGTGGTTTTCTCCGTTTTCGCCCTTCAGGGTGTGCTCCATGTGATTCTGCACTTGGCAAAAAAAACTTGGCACAAAACAGGATCCGGACGGGGAAGTTATGGCCATTCAGATGGGTTCACGGTGTCTTTGACCCATCCGGCCAACGCTCCGGGACCGTATCAGCACCGCAATCGTGAACATGATAGTACCGGGGAGGCCTATCCAGAGGGAGGCACTGTCTCAGAACATCCTGGGTGGTACGCGGTCCCGGATCATGCCGCGACGGTGCCGAGGAGGCGGCACGGTTAGAATGTCGCAAGGAGGACGTTGAATTTGACCTGACCGGTTCTTCTTGTTTTTTATATTTTATATTTATTTTTTTTGAAATGTGGTTTTCTCCGTTTTCGCCCTTCAGGGTGTGCTCCATGTGATTCTGCACTTGGCAAAAAAAACTTGGCACAAAACAGGATCCGAACGGGGAAGTTATGGCCATTCAGATGGGTTCACGGTGTCTTTGACCCCATCCGGCCAACGCTCCGGGACGTATCAGCACCGCAATCGTGAACATGATAGTACCGGGGAGGCCTATCCAGAGGGAGGCACTGTCTCAGAACATCCTGGGTGGTACGCGGTCCCGGATCATGCCGCGACGGTGCCGAGGAGGCGGCACGGTTAGAATGTCGCAAGGAGGACGTTGAATTTGACCTGACCGGTTCTTCTTGGGTTTTATATTTTATATTTATTTTTTTTGAAATGTGGTTTTCTCCGTTTTCGCCCTTCAGGGTGTGCTCCATGTGATTCTGCACCTGGCAAAAAAAACTTGGCACAAAACAGGATCCGGACGGGGAAGTTATGGCCATTCAGATGGGTTCACGGTGTCTTTGACCCCATCCGGCCAACGCTCCGGGACGTATCAGCACCGCAATCGTGAACATGATAGTACCGGGGAGGCCTATCCAGAGGGAGGCACTGTCTCAGAACATCCTGGGTGGTACGCGGTCCCGGATCATGCCGCGACGGTGCCGAGGAGGCGGCACGGTTAGAATGTCGCAAGGAGGACGTTGAATTTGACCTGACCGGTTCTTCTTGTTTTTATATTTTATATTTATTTTTTTTGAAACTGTGGTTTTCTCCGTTTTCGCCCTTCAGGGTGTGCTCCATGTGATTCTGCACTTGGCAAAAAAAACTTGGCACAAAACAGGATCCGGACGGGGAAGTTATGGCCATTCAGATGGGTTCACGGTGTCTTTGACCCCATCCGGCCAACGCTCCGGGACGTATCAGCACCGCAATCGTGAACATGATAGTACCGGGGAGGCCTATCCAGAGGGAGGCACTGTCTCAGAACATCCTGGGTGGTACGCGGTCCCGGATCATGCCGCGACGGTGCCGAGGAGGCGGCACGGTTAGAATGTCGCAAGGAGGACGTTGAATTTGACCTGACCGGTTCTTCTTGGTTTTTATATTTTATATTTATTTTTTTGAAATGTGGTTTTCTCCGTTTTCGCCCTTCAGGGTGTGCTCCATGTGATTCTGCACTTGGCAAAAAAAACTTGGCCCAAAACATGGATCCGGACGGGGAAGTTATGGCCATTCAGATGGGTGCACGGTGTCTTCGACCCCATCCGGCCAACGCTCCGGGACCTATCAGCACCGCAATCGTGAACATGATAGTACCGGGGAGGCCTATCCAGAGGGAGGCACTGTCTCAGAACATCCTGGGTGGTACGCGGTCCCGGATCATGCCGCGACGGTGCCGAGGAGGCGGCACGGTTAGAATGTCGCAAGGAGGACGTTGAATTTGACCTGACCGGTTCTTCTTGGTTTTTATATTTTATATTTATTTTTTTTGAAATGTGGTTTTCTCCGTTTTCGCCCTTCAGGGTGTGCTCCATGTGATTCTGCACTTGGCAAAAAAAACTTGGCACAAAACAGGATCCGGACGGGGAAGTTATGGCCATTCAGATGGGTTCACGGTGTCTTTGACCCCATCCGGCCAACGCTCCGGGACGTATCAGCACCGCAATCGTGAACATGATAGTACCGGGGAGGCCTATCCAGAGGGAGGCACTGTCTCAGAACATCCTGGGTGGTACGCGGTCCCGGATCATGCCGCGACGGTGCCGAGGAGGCGGCACGGTTAGAATGTCGCAAGGAGGACGTTGAATTTGACCTGACCGGTTCTTCTTGTTTTTATATTTTATATTTATTTTTTTGAAATGTGGTTTTCTCCGTTTTCGCCCTTCAGGGTGTGCTCCATGTGATTCTGCACTTGGCAAAAAAAACTTGGCACAAAACAGGATCCGGACGGGGAAGTTATGGCCATTCAGATGGGTTCACGGTGTCTTTGACCCCATCCGGCCAACGCTCCGGGACGTATCAGCACCGCAATCGTGAACATGATAGTACCGGGGAGGCCTATCCAGAGGGAGGCACTGTCTCAGAACATCCTGGGTGGTACGCGGTCCCGGATCATGCCGCGACGGTGCCGAGGAGGCGGCACGGTTAGAATGTCGCAAGGAGGACGTTGAATTTGACCTGACCGGTTCTTCTTGTTTTTTATATTTTATATTTATTTTTTTTGAAATGTGGTTTTCTCCGTTTTCGCCCTTCAGGGTGTGCTCCATGTGATTCTGCACTTGGCAAAAAAAACTTGGCACAAAACAGGATCCGGACGGGGAAGTTATGGCCATTCAGATGGGTTCACGGTGTCTTTGACCCCATCCGGCCAACGCTCCGGGACGTATCAGCACCGCAATCGTGAACATGATAGTACCGGGGAGGCCTATCCAGAGGGAGGCACTGTCTCAGAACATCCTGGGTGGTACGCGGTCCCGGATCATGCCGCGACGGTGCCGAGGAGGCGGCACGGTTAGAATGTCGCAAGGAGGACGTTGAATTTGACCTGACCGGTTCTTCTTGTTTTTATATTTTATATTTATTTTTTTTGAAATGTGGTTTTCTCCGTTTTCGCCCTTCAGGGTGTGCTCCATGTGATTCTGCACCTTGGCAAAAAAAACTTGGCCCAAAACATGGATCCGGACAGGGGAAGTTATGGCCATTCAGATGGGTTCAGCGGTGTCTTCGACCCCATCCGGCCAACGCTCCGGGACGTATCAGCACCGCAATCGTGAACATGATAGTACCGGGGAGGCCTATCCAGAGGGAGGCACTGTCTCAGAACATCCTGGGTGGTACGCGGTCCCGGATCATGCCGCGACGGTGCCGAGGAGGCGGCACGGTTAGAATGTCGCAAGGAGGACGTTGAATTTGACCTGACCGGTTCTTCTTGTTTTTATATTTTATATTTATTTTTTTTGAAATGTGGTTTTCTCCGTTTTCGCCCTTCAGGGTGTGCTCCATGTGATTCTGCACTTGGCAAAAAAAACTTGGCACAAAACAGGATCCGGACGGGGAAGTTATGGCCATTCAGATGGGTTCACGGTGTCTTTGACCCCATCCGGCCAACGCTCCGGGACGTATCAGCACCGCAATCGTGAACATGATAGTACCGGGGAGGCCTATCCAGAGGGAGGCACTGTCTCAGAACATCCTGGGTGGTACGCGGTCCCGGATCATGCCGCGACGGTGCCGAGGAGGCGGCACGGTTAGAATGTCGCAAGGAGGACGTTGAATTTGACCTGACCGGTTCTTCTTGTTTTTTATATTTTATATTTATTTTTTTTGAAATGTGGTTTTCTCCGTTTTCGCCTTCAGGGTGTGCTCCATGTGATTCTGCACCTGGCAAAAAAAAACTTGGCCCAAAACTGGATCCGGACAGGGGAAGTTATGGCCATTCAGATGGGTGCGCGGTGTCTTCGACCCCATCCGGCCAACGCTCCGGGACCTATCAGCACCGCAATCGTGAACATGATAGTACCGGGGAGGCCTATCCAGAGGGAGGCACTGTCTCAGAACATCCTGGGTGGTACGCGGTCCCGGATCATGCCGCGACGGTGCCGAGGAGGCGGCACGGTTAGAATGTCGCAAGGAGGACGTTGAATTTGACCTGACCGGTTCTTCTTGTTTTTATATTTTATATTTATTTTTTTTAAATGTGGTTTTCTCCGTTTTCGCCCTTCAGGGTGTGCTCCATGTGATTCTGCACTTGGCAAAAAAAACTTGGCACAAAACAGGATCCGGACGGGGAAGTTATGGCCATTCAGATGGGTTCACGGTGTCTTTGACCCCATCCGGCCAACGCTCCGGGACGTATCAGCACCGCAATCGTGAACATGATAGTACCGGGGAGGCCTATCCAGAGGGAGGCACTGTCTCAGAACATCCTGGGTGGTACGCGGTCCCGGATCATGCCGCGACGGTGCCGAGGAGGCGGCACGGTTAGAATGTCGCAAGGAGGACGTTGAATTTGACCTGACCGGTTCTTCTTGTTTTTTATATTTTATATTTATTTTTTTTGAAATGTGGTTTTCTCCGTTTTCGCCCTTCAGGGTGTGCTCCATGTGATTCTGCACTTGGCAAAAAAAACTTGGCCCAAAACATGGATCCGGACGGGGAAGTTATGGCCATTCAGATGGGTTCACGGTGTCTTTCGACCCCATCCGGCCAACGCTCCGGGACGTATCAGCACCGCAATCGTGAACATGATAGTACCGGGGAGGCCTATCCAGAGGGAGGCACTGTCTCAGAACATCCTGGGTGGTACGCGGTCCCGGATCATGCCGCGACGGTGCCGAGGAGGCGGCACGGTTAGAATGTCGCAAGGAGGACGTTGAATTTGACCTGACCGGTTCTTCTTGTTTTTATATTTTATATTTATTTTTTTTAAATGTGGTTTTCTCCGTTTTCGCCCTTCAGGGTGTGCTCCATGTGATTCTGCACTTGGCAAAAAAAACTTGGCACAAAACAGGATCCGGACGGGGAAGTTATGGCCATTCAGATGGGTTCACGGTGTCTTTGACCCCATCCGGCCAACGCTCCGGGACGTATCAGCACCGCAATCGTGAACATGATAGTACCGGGGAGGCCTATCCAGAGGGAGGCACTGTCTCAGAACATCCTGGGTGGTACGCGGTCCCGGATCATGCCGCGACGGTGCCGAGGAGGCGGCACGGTTAGAATGTCGCAAGGAGGACGTTGAATTTGACCTGACCGGTTCTTCTTGGTTTTTATATTTTATATTTATTTTTTTTGAAATGTGGTTTTCTCCGTTTTCGCCCTTCAGGGTGTGCTCCATGTGATTCTGCACCTGGCAAAAAAAACTTGGCACAAAACAGGATCCGGACGGGGAAGTTATGGCCATTCAGATGGGTTCACGGTGTCTTTGACCCCATCCGGCCAACGCTCCGGGACGTATCAGCACCGCAATCGTGAACATGATAGTACCGGGGAGGCCTATCCAGAGGGAGGCACTGTCTCAGAACATCCTGGGTGGTACGCGGTCCCGGATCATGCCGCGACGGTGCCGAGGAGGCGGCACGGTTAGAATGTCGCAAGGAGGACGTTGAATTTGACCTGACCGGTTCTTCTTGTTTTTTATATTTTATATTTATTTTTTTTGAAATGTGGTTTTCTCCGTTTTCGCCCTTCAGGGTGTGCTCCATGTGATTCTGCACTTGGCAAAAAAAACTTGGCACAAAACAGGATCCGGACGGGGAAGTTATGGCCATTCAGATGGGTTCACGGTGTCTTTGACCCCATCCGGCCAACGCTCCGGGACGTATCAGCACCGCAATCGTGAACATGATAGTACCGGGGAGGCCTATCCAGAGGGAGGCACTGTCTCAGAACATCCTGGGTGGTACGCGGTCCCGGATCATGCCGCGACGGTGCCGAGGAGGCGGCACGGTTAGAATGTCGCAAGGAGGACGTTGAATTTGACCTGACCGGTTCTTCTTGGTTTTTATATTTTATATTTATTTTTTTTGAAATGTGGTTTTCTCCGTTTTCGCCCTTCAGGGTGTGCTCCATGTGATTCTGCACCTTGGCAAAAAAAACTTGGCACAAAACAGGATCCGGACGGGGAAGTTATGGCCATTCAGATGGGTTCACGGTGTCTTTGACCCCATCCGGCCAACGCTCCGGGACGTATCAGCACCGCAATCGTGAACATGATAGTACCGGGGAGGCCTATCCAGAGGGAGGCACTGTCTCAGAACATCCTGGGTGGTACGCGGTCCCGGATCATGCCGCGACGGTGCCGAGGAGGCGGCACGGTTAGAATGTCGCAAGGAGGACGTTGAATTTGACCTGACCGGTTCTTCTTTTTTTTTATATTTTATATTTATATTTTTTGAAATGTGGTTTTCTCCGTTTTCGCCCTTCAGGGTGTGCTCCATGTGATTCTGCACTTGGCAAAAAAAACTTGGCCCAAAACAGGATCCGGACGGGGAAGTTATGGCCATTCAGATGGGTTCACGGTGTCTTCGACCCCATCCGGCCAACGCTCCGGGACGTATCAGCACCGCAATCGTGAACATGATAGTACCGGGGAGGCCTATCCAGAGGGAGGCACTGTCTCAGAACATCCTGGGTGGTACGCGGTCCCGGATCATGCCGCGACGGTGCCGAGGAGGCGGCACGGTTAGAATGTCGCAAGGAGGACGTTGAATTTGACCTGACCGGTTCTTCTTGGTTTTTATATTTTATATTTATTTTTTTTGAAATGTGGTTTTCTCCGTTTTCGCCTTCAGGGTGTGCTCCATGTGATTCTGCACCTGGCAAAAAAAACTTGGCCCAAAACTAGGATCCAGACAGGGGAAGTTATGGCCATTCAGATGGGTGCACGGTGTCTTCGACCCCATCCGGCCAACGCTCCGGGACCGTATCAGCACCGCAATCGTGAACATGATAGTACCGGGGAGGCCTATCCAGAGGGAGGCACTGTCTCAGAACATCCTGGGTGGTACGCGGTCCCGGATCATGCCGCGACGGTGCCGAGGAGGCGGCACGGTTAGAATGTCGCAAGGAGGACGTTGAATTTGACCTGACCGGTTCTTCTTGGTTTTTATATTTTATATTTATTTTTTTTGAAATGTGGTTTTCTCCGTTTTCGCCCTTCAGGGTGTGCTCCATGTGATTCTGCACTTGGCAAAAAAAACTTGGCACAAAACAGGATCCGGACGGGGAAGTTATGGCCATTCAGATGGGTTCACGGTGTCTTTGACCCCATCCGGCCAACGCTCCGGGACGTATCAGCACCGCAATCGTGAACATGATAGTACCGGGGAGGCCTATCCAGAGGGAGGCACTGTCTCAGAACATCCTGGGTGGTACGCGGTCCCGGATCATGCCGCGACGGTGCCGAGGAGGCGGCACGGTTAGAATGTCGCAAGGAGGACGTTGAATTTGACCTGACCGGTTCTTCTTGGTTTTTATATTTTATATTTATTTTTTTTGAAATGTGGTTTTCTCCGTTTTCGCCCTTCAGGGTGTGCTCCATGTGATTCTGCACTTGGCAAAAAAAACTTGGCCCAAAACTGGATCCGACGGGGAAGTTATGGCCATTCAGATGGGTTCGCGGTGTCTTCGACCCCATCCGGCCAACGCTCCGGGACCTATCAGCACCGCAATCGTGAACATGATAGTACCGGGGAGGCCTATCCAGAGGGAGGCACTGTCTCAGAACATCCTGGGTGGTACGCGGTCCCGGATCATGCCGCGACGGTGCCGAGGAGGCGGCACGGTTAGAATGTCGCAAGGAGGACGTTGAATTTGACCTGACCGGTTCTTCTTGGTTTTTATATTTTATATTTATTTTTTTTGAAATGTGGTTTTCTCCGTTTTCGCCCTTCAGGGTGTGCTCCATGTGATTCTGCACTTGGCAAAAAAAACTTGGCACAAAACAGGATCCGGACGGGGAAGTTATGGCCATTCAGATGGGTTCACGGTGTCTTTGACCCCATCCGGCCAACGCTCCGGGACGTATCAGCACCGCAATCGTGAACATGATAGTACCGGGGAGGCCTATCCAGAGGGAGGCACTGTCTCAGAACATCCTGGGTGGTACGCGGTCCCGGATCATGCCGCGACGGTGCCGAGGAGGCGGCACGGTTAGAATGTCGCAAGGAGGACGTTGAATTTGACCTGACCGGTTCTTCTTGGTTTTTATATTTTATATTTATTTTTTTTGAAATGTGGTTTTCTCCGTTTTCGCCCTTCAGGGTGTGCTCCATGTGATTCTGCACTTGGCAAAAAAAACTTGGCCCAAAACAGGATCCGGACGGGGAAGTTATGGCCATTCAGATGGGTTCACGGTGTCTTCGACCCCATCCGGCCAACGCTCCGGGACGTATCAGCACCGCAATCGTGAACATGATAGTACCGGGGAGGCCTATCCAGAGGGAGGCACTGTCTCAGAACATCCTGGGTGGTACGCGGTCCCGGATCATGCCGCGACGGTGCCGAGGAGGCGGCACGGTTAGAATGTCGCAAGGAGGACGTTGAATTTGACCTGACCGGTTCTTCTTGGTTTTTATATTTTATATTTATTTTTTTTGAAATGTGGTTTTCTCCGTTTTCGCCCTTCAGGGTGTGCTCCATGTGATTCTGCACTTGGCAAAAAAAACTTGGCCCAAAACATGGATCCGGACGGGGAAGTTATGGCCATTCAGATGGGTTCACGGTGTCTTTCGACCCCATCCGGCCAACGCTCCGGGACCGTATCAGCACCGCAATCGTGAACATGATAGTACCGGGGAGGCCTATCCAGAGGGAGGCACTGTCTCAGAACATCCTGGGTGGTACGCGGTCCCGGATCATGCCGCGACGGTGCCGAGGAGGCGGCACGGTTAGAATGTCGCAAGGAGGACGTTGAATTTGACCTGACCGGTTCTTCTTGGTTTTTATATTTTATATTTATTTTTTTTGAAATGTGGTTTTCTCCGTTTTCGCCCTTCAGGGTGTGCTCCATGTGATTCTGCACTTGGCAAAAAAAACTTGGCACAAAACAGGATCCGGACGGGGAAGTTATGGCCATTCAGATGGGTTCACGGTGTCTTTGACCCCATCCGGCCAACGCTCCGGGACGTATCAGCACCGCAATCGTGAACATGATAGTACCGGGGAGGCCTATCCAGAGGGAGGCACTGTCTCAGAACATCCTGGGTGGTACGCGGTCCCGGATCATGCCGCGACGGTGCCGAGGAGGCGGCACGGTTAGAATGTCGCAAGGAGGACGTTGAATTTGACCTGACCGGTTCTTCTTGGTTTTTATATTTTATATTTATTTTTTTTGAAATGTGGTTTTCTCCGTTTTCGCCCTTCAGGGTGTGCTCCATGTGATTCTGCACTTGGCAAAAAAAACTTGGCACAAAACAGGATCCGGACGGGGAAGTTATGGCCATTCAGATGGGTTCACGGTGTCTTTGACCCCATCCGGCCAACGCTCCGGGACGTATCAGCACCGCAATCGTGAACATGATAGTACCGGGGAGGCCTATCCAGAGGGAGGCACTGTCTCAGAACATCCTGGGTGGTACGCGGTCCCGGATCATGCCGCGACGGTGCCGAGGAGGCGGCACGGTTAGAATGTCGCAAGGAGGACGTTGAATTTGACCTGACCGGTTCTTCTTGGTTTTTATATTTTATATTTATTTTTTTTGAAATGTGGTTTTCTCCGTTTTCGCCCTTCAGGGTGTGCTCCATGTGATTCTGCACTTGGCAAAAAAAACTTGGCACAAAACAGGATCCGGACGGGGAAGTTATGGCCATTCAGATGGGTTCACGGTGTCTTTGACCCCATCCGGCCAACGCTCCGGGACGTATCAGCACCGCAATCGTGAACATGATAGTACCGGGGAGGCCTATCCAGAGGGAGGCACTGTCTCAGAACATCCTGGGTGGTACGCGGTCCCGGATCATGCCGCGACGGTGCCGAGGAGGCGGCACGGTTAGAATGTCGCAAGGAGGACGTTGAATTTGACCTGACCGGTTCTTCTTGGTTTTTATATTTTATATTTATTTTTTTTGAAATGTGGTTTTCTCCGTTTTCGCCCTTCAGGGTGTGCTCCATGTGATTCTGCACTTGGCAAAAAAAACTTGGCACAAAACAGGATCCGGACGGGGAAGTTATGGCCATTCAGATGGGTTCACGGTGTCTTTGACCCCATCCGGCCAACGCTCCGGGACGTATCAGCACCGCAATCGTGAACATGATAGTACCGGGGAGGCCTATCCAGAGGGAGGCACTGTCTCAGAACATCCTGGGTGGTACGCGGTCCCGGATCATGCCGCGACGGTGCCGAGGAGGCGGCACGGTTAGAATGTCGCAAGGAGGACGTTGAATTTGACCTGACCGGTTCTTCTTGTTTTTATATTTTATATTTATTTTTTTTGAAATGTGGTTTTCTCCGTTTTCGCCCTTCAGGGTGTGCTCCATGTGATTCTGCACTTGGCAAAAAAAACTTGGCACAAAACAGGATCCGGACGGGGAAGTTATGGCCATTCAGATGGGTTCACGGTGTCTTTGACCCCATCCGGCCAACGCTCCGGGACGTATCAGCACCGCAATCGTGAACATGATAGTACCGGGGAGGCCTATCCAGAGGGAGGCACTGTCTCAGAACATCCTGGGTGGTACGCGGTCCCGGATCATGCCGCGACGGTGCCGAGGAGGCGGCACGGTTAGAATGTCGCAAGGAGGACGTTGAATTTGACCTGACCGGTTCTTCTTGGTTTTTATATTTTATATTTATTTTTTTTGAAATGTGGTTTTCTCCGTTTTCGCCCTTCAGGGTGTGCTCCATGTGATTCTGCACTTGGCAAAAAAAACTTGGCACAAAACAGGATCCGGACGGGGAAGTTATGGCCATTCAGATGGGTTCACGGTGTCTTTGACCCCATCCGGCCAACGCTCCGGGACGTATCAGCACCGCAATCGTGAACATGATAGTACCGGGGAGGCCTATCCAGAGGGAGGCACTGTCTCAGAACATCCTGGGTGGTACGCGGTCCCGGATCATGCCGCGACGGTGCCGAGGAGGCGGCACGGTTAGAATGTCGCAAGGAGGACGTTGAATTTGACCTGACCGGTTCTTCTTGGTTTTTATATTTTATATTTATTTTTTTTGAAATGTGGTTTTCTCCGTTTTCGCCCTTCAGGGTGTGCTCCATGTGATTCTGCACTTGGCAAAAAAAACTTGGCACAAAACAGGATCCGGACGGGGAAGTTATGGCCATTCAGATGGGTTCACGGTGTCTTCGACCCCATCCGGCCAACGCTCCGGGACGTATCAGCACCGCAATCGTGAACATGATAGTACCGGGGAGGCCTATCCAGAGGGAGGCACTGTCTCAGAACATCCTGGGTGGTACGCGGTCCCGGATCATGCCGCGACGGTGCCGAGGAGGCGGCACGGTTAGAATGTCGCAAGGAGGACGTTGAATTTGACCTGACCGGTTCTTCTTGGTTTTTATATTTTATATTTATTTTTTTTGAAATGTGGTTTTCTCCGTTTTCGCCCTTCAGGGTGTGCTCCATGTGATTCTGCACTTGGCAAAAAAAACTTGGCCCAAAACTGGATCCGGACGGGGAAGTTATGGCCATTCAGATGGGTTCACGGTGTCTTCGACCCCATCCGGCCAACGCTCCGGGACCGTATCAGCACCGCAATCGTGAACATGATAGTACCGGGGAGGCCTATCCAGAGGGAGGCACTGTCTCAGAACATCCTGGGTGGTACGCGGTCCCGGATCATGCCGCGACGGTGCCGAGGAGGCGGCACGGTTAGAATGTCGCAAGGAGGACGTTGAATTTGACCTGACCGGTTCTTCTTGTTTTTTATATTTTATATTTATTTTTTTTGAAATGTGGTTTTCTCCGTTTTCGCCCTTCAGGGTGTGCTCCATGTGATTCTGCACTTGGCAAAAAAAACTTGGCCCAAAACTGGATCCGGACGGGGAAGTTATGGCCATTCAGATGGGTTCACGGTGTCTTTGACCCCATCCGGCCAACGCTCCGGGACGTATCAGCACCGCAATCGTGAACATGATAGTACCGGGGAGGCCTATCCAGAGGGAGGCACTGTCTCAGAACATCCTGGGTGGTACGCGGTCCCGGATCATGCCGCGACGGTGCCGAGGAGGCGGCACGGTTAGAATGTCGCAAGGAGGACGTTGAATTTGACCTGACCGGTTCTTCTTGGTTTTTATATTTTATATTTATTTTTTTTGAAATGTGGTTTTCTCCGTTTTCGCCCTTCAGGGTGTGCTCCATGTGATTCTGCACTTGGCAAAAAAAACTTGGCACAAAACAGGATCCGGACGGGGAAGTTATGGCCATTCAGATGGGTTCACGGTGTCTTTGACCCCATCCGGCCAACGCTCCGGGACGTATCAGCACCGCAATCGTGAACATGATAGTACCGGGGAGGCCTATCCAGAGGGAGGCACTGTCTCAGAACATCCTGGGTGGTACGCGGTCCCGGATCATGCCGCGACGGTGCCGAGGAGGCGGCACGGTTAGAATGTCGCAAGGAGGACGTTGAATTTGACCTGACCGGTTCTTCTTGGTTTTTATATTTTATATTTATTTTTTTTGAAATGTGGTTTTCTCCGTTTTCGCCCTTCAGGGTGTGCTCCATGTGATTCTGCACTTGGCAAAAAAAACTTGGCCCAAAACTGGATCCGGACGGGGAAGTTATGGCCATTCAGATGGGTTCACGGTGTCTTCGACCCCATCCGGCCAACGCTCCGGGACGTATCAGCACCGCAATCGTGAACATGATAGTACCGGGGAGGCCTATCCAGAGGGAGGCACTGTCTCAGAACATCCTGGGTGGTACGCGGTCCCGGATCATGCCGCGACGGTGCCGAGGAGGCGGCACGGTTAGAATGTCGCAAGGAGGACGTTGAATTTGACCTGACCGGTTCTTCTTGTTTTTTATATTTTATATTTATTTTTTTTGAAATGTGGTTTTCTCCGTTTTCGCCCTTCAGGGTGTGCTCCATGTGATTCTGCACTTGGCAAAAAAAACTTGGCACAAAACAGGATCCGGACGGGGAAGTTATGGCCATTCAGATGGGTTCACGGTGTCTTTGACCCCATCCGGCCAACGCTCCGGGACGTATCAGCACCGCAATCGTGAACATGATAGTACCGGGGAGGCCTATCCAGAGGGAGGCACTGTCTCAGAACATCCTGGGTGGTACGCGGTCCCGGATCATGCCGCGACGGTGCCGAGGAGGCGGCACGGTTAGAATGTCGCAAGGAGGACGTTGAATTTGACCTGACCGGTTCTTCTTGGTTTTTATATTTTATATTTATTTTTTTTGAAATGTGGTTTTCTCCGTTTTCGCCCTTCAGGGTGTGCTCCATGTGATTCTGCACTTGGCAAAAAAAACTTGGCCCAAAACTGGATCCGGACGGGAAGTTATGGCCATTCAGATGGGTTCAGCGGTGTCTTCGACCCCATCCGGCCAACGCTCCGGGACCGTATCAGCACCGCAATCGTGAACATGATAGTACCGGGGAGGCCTATCCAGAGGGAGGCACTGTCTCAGAACATCCTGGGTGGTACGCGGTCCCGGATCATGCCGCGACGGTGCCGAGGAGGCGGCACGGTTAGAATGTCGCAAGGAGGACGTTGAATTTGACCTGACCGGTTCTTCTTGGTTTTTATATTTTATATTTATTTTTTTTGAAATGTGGTTTTCTCCGTTTTCGCCCTTCAGGGTGTGCTCCATGTGATTCTGCACTTGGCAAAAAAAACTTGGCACAAAACAGGATCCGGACGGGGAAGTTATGGCCATTCAGATGGGTTCACGGTGTCTTCGACCCCATCCGGCCAACGCTCCGGGACGTATCAGCACCGCAATCGTGAACATGATAGTACCGGGGAGGCCTATCCAGAGGGAGGCACTGTCTCAGAACATCCTGGGTGGTACGCGGTCCCGGATCATGCCGCGACGGTGCCGAGGAGGCGGCACGGTTAGAATGTCGCAAGGAGGACGTTGAATTTGACCTGACCGGTTCTTCTTGTTTTTATATTTTATATTTATTTTTTTTGAAATGTGGTTTTCTCCGTTTTCGCCCTTCAGGGTGTGCTCCATGTGATTCTGCACTTGGCAAAAAAAACTTGGCACAAAACAGGATCCGGACGGGGAAGTTATGGCCATTCAGATGGGTTCACGGTGTCTTCGACCCCATCCGGCCAACGCTCCGGGACGTATCAGCACCGCAATCGTGAACATGATAGTACCGGGGAGGCCTATCCAGAGGGAGGCACTGTCTCAGAACATCCTGGGTGGTACGCGGTCCCGGATCATGCCGCGACGGTGCCGAGGAGGCGGCACGGTTAGAATGTCGCAAGGAGGACGTTGAATTTGACCTGACCGGTTCTTCTTGGTTTTTATATTTTATATTTATTTTTTTTGAAATGTGGTTTTCTCCGTTTTCGCCCTTCAGGGTGTGCTCCATGTGATTCTGCACTTGGCAAAAAAAACTTGGCACAAAACAGGATCCGGACGGGGAAGTTATGGCCATTCAGATGGGTTCACGGTGTCTTTGACCCCATCCGGCCAACGCTCCGGGACCGTATCAGCACCGCAATCGTGAACATGATAGTACCGGGGAGGCCTATCCAGAGGGAGGCACTGTCTCAGAACATCCTGGGTGGTACGCGGTCCCGGATCATGCCGCGACGGTGCCGAGGAGGCGGCACGGTTAGAATGTCGCAAGGAGGACGTTGAATTTGACCTGACCGGTTCTTCTTGGTTTTTATATTTTATATTTATTTTTTTTGAAATGTGGTTTTCTCCGTTTTCGCCCTTCAGGGTGTGCTCCATGTGATTCTGCACTTGGCAAAAAAAACTTGGCACAAAACAGGATCCGGACGGGGAAGTTATGGCCATTCAGATGGGTTCACGGTGTCTTTGACCCCATCCGGCCAACGCTCCGGGACGTATCAGCACCGCAATCGTGAACATGATAGTACCGGGGAGGCCTATCCAGAGGGAGGCACTGTCTCAGAACATCCTGGGTGGTACGCGGTCCCGGATCATGCCGCGACGGTGCCGAGGAGGCGGCACGGTTAGAATGTCGCAAGGAGGACGTTGAATTTGACCTGACCGGTTCTTCTTGTTTTTTATATTTTATATTTATTTTTTTTGAAATGTGGTTTTCTCCGTTTTCGCCCTTCAGGGTGTGCTCCATGTGATTCTGCACTTGGCAAAAAAAACTTGGCCCAAAACTGGATCCGGACGGGGAAGTTATGGCCATTCAGATGGGTTCACGGTGTCTTTGACCCCATCCGGCCAACGCTCCGGGACGTATCAGCACCGCAATCGTGAACATGATAGTACCGGGGAGGCCTATCCAGAGGGAGGCACTGTCTCAGAACATCCTGGGTGGTACGCGGTCCCGGATCATGCCGCGACGGTGCCGAGGAGGCGGCACGGTTAGAATGTCGCAAGGAGGACGTTGAATTTGACCTGACCGGTTCTTCTTGTTTTTTATATTTTATATTTATTTTTTTTGAAATGTGGTTTTCTCCGTTTTCGCCCTTCAGGGTGTGCTCCATGTGATTCTGCACTTGGCAAAAAAAACTTGGCACAAAACAGGATCCGGACGGGGAAGTTATGGCCATTCAGATGGGTTCACGGTGTCTTTGACCCCATCCGGCCAACGCTCCGGGACGTATCAGCACCGCAATCGTGAACATGATAGTACCGGGGAGGCCTATCCAGAGGGAGGCACTGTCTCAGAACATCCTGGGTGGTACGCGGTCCCGGATCATGCCGCGACGGTGCCGAGGAGGCGGCACGGTTAGAATGTCGCAAGGAGGACGTTGAATTTGACCTGACCGGTTCTTCTTGTTTTTTATATTTTATATTTATTTTTTTTGAAATGTGGTTTTCTCCGTTTTCGCCCTTCAGGGTGTGCTCCATGTGATTCTGCACTTGGCAAAAAAAACTTGGCACAAAACAGGATCCGGACGGGGAAGTTATGGCCATTCAGATGGGTTCACGGTGTCTTTGACCCCATCCGGCCAACGCTCCGGGACGTATCAGCACCGCAATCGTGAACATGATAGTACCGGGGAGGCCTATCCAGAGGGAGGCACTGTCTCAGAACATCCTGGGTGGTACGCGGTCCCGGATCATGCCGCGACGGTGCCGAGGAGGCGGCACGGTTAGAATGTCGCAAGGAGGACGTTGAATTTGACCTGACCGGTTCTTCTTGGTTTTTATATTTTATATTTATTTTTTTTGAAATGTGGTTTTCTCCGTTTTCGCCCTTCAGGGTGTGCTCCATGTGATTCTGCACTTGGCAAAAAAAACTTGGCCCAAAACAGGATCCGGACGGGGAAGTTATGGCCATTCAGATGGGTTCACGGTGTCTTTGACCCCATCCGGCCAACGCTCCGGGACGTATCAGCACCGCAATCGTGAACATGATAGTACCGGGGAGGCCTATCCAGAGGGAGGCACTGTCTCAGAACATCCTGGGTGGTACGCGGTCCCGGATCATGCCGCGACGGTGCCGAGGAGGCGGCACGGTTAGAATGTCGCAAGGAGGACGTTGAATTTGACCTGACCGGTTCTTCTTGGGTTTTATATTTTATATTTATTTTTTTTGAAATGTGGTTTTCTCCGTTTTCGCCCTTCAGGGTGTGCTCCATGTGATTCTGCACTTGGCAAAAAAAACTTGGCACAAAACAGGATCCGGACGGGGAAGTTATGGCCATTCAGATGGGTTCACGGTGTCTTTGACCCCATCCGGCCAACGCTCCGGGACGTATCAGCACCGCAATCGTGAACATGATAGTACCGGGGAGGCCTATCCAGAGGGAGGCACTGTCTCAGAACATCCTGGGTGGTACGCGGTCCCGGATCATGCCGCGACGGTGCCGAGGAGGCGGCACGGTTAGAATGTCGCAAGGAGGACGTTGAATTTGACCTGACCGGTTCTTCTTGGTTTTTATATTTTATATTTATTTTTTTTGAAATGTGGTTTTCTCCGTTTTCGCCCTTCAGGGTGTGCTCCATGTGATTCTGCACTTGGCAAAAAAAACTTGGCACAAAACAGGATCCGGACGGGGAAGTTATGGCCATTCAGATGGGTTCACGGTGTCTTTGACCCCATCCGGCCAACGCTCCGGGACGTATCAGCACCGCAATCGTGAACATGATAGTACCGGGGAGGCCTATCCAGAGGGAGGCACTGTCTCAGAACATCCTGGGTGGTACGCGGTCCCGGATCATGCCGCGACGGTGCCGAGGAGGCGGCACGGTTAGAATGTCGCAAGGAGGACGTTGAATTTGACCTGACCGGTTCTTCTTGGTTTTTATATTTTATATTTATTTTTTTTGAAATGTGGTTTTCTCCGTTTTCGCCCTTCAGGGTGTGCTCCATGTGATTCTGCACTTGGCAAAAAAAACTTGGCACAAAACAGGATCCGGACGGGGAAGTTATGGCCATTCAGATGGGTTCACGGTGTCTTTGACCCCATCCGGCCAACGCTCCGGGACGTATCAGCACCGCAATCGTGAACATGATAGTACCGGGGAGGCCTATCCAGAGGGAGGCACTGTCTCAGAACATCCTGGGTGGTACGCGGTCCCGGATCATGCCGCGACGGTGCCGAGGAGGCGGCACGGTTAGAATGTCGCAAGGAGGACGTTGAATTTGACCTGACCGGTTCTTCTTGTTTTTTATATTTTATATTTATTTTTTTTGAAATGTGGTTTTCTCCGTTTTCGCCCTTCAGGGTGTGCTCCATGTGATTCTGCACTTGGCAAAAAAAACTTGGCCCAAAACTGGATCCGGACGGGGAAGTTATGGCCATTCAGATGGGTTCACGGTGTCTTTGACCCCATCCGGCCAACGCTCCGGGACGTATCAGCACCGCAATCGTGAACATGATAGTACCGGGGAGGCCTATCCAGAGGGAGGCACTGTCTCAGAACATCCTGGGTGGTACGCGGTCCCGGATCATGCCGCGACGGTGCCGAGGAGGCGGCACGGTTAGAATGTCGCAAGGAGGACGTTGAATTTGACCTGACCGGTTCTTCTTGTTTTTTATATTTTATATTTATTTTTTTTGAAATGTGGTTTTCTCCGTTTTCGCCCTTCAGGGTGTGCTCCATGTGATTCTGCACTTGGCAAAAAAAACTTGGCACAAAACAGGATCCGGACGGGGAAGTTATGGCCATTCAGATGGGTTCACGGTGTCTTTGACCCCATCCGGCCAACGCTCCGGGACGTATCAGCACCGCAATCGTGAACATGATAGTACCGGGGAGGCCTATCCAGAGGGAGGCACTGTCTCAGAACATCCTGGGTGGTACGCTGTCCCGGATCATGCCGCGACGGTGCCGAGGAGGCGGCACGGTTAGAATGTCGCAAGGAGGACGTTGAATTTGACCTGACCGGTTCTTCTTGGTTTTTATATTTTATATTTATTTTTTTTGAAATGTGGTTTTCTCCGTTTTCGCCCTTCAGGGTGTGCTCCATGTGATTCTGCACTTGGCAAAAAAAACTTGGCACAAAACAGGATCCGGACGGGGAAGTTATGGCCATTCAGATGGGTTCACGGTGTCTTTGACCCCATCCGGCCAACGCTCCGGGACGTATCAGCACCGCAATCGTGAACATGATAGTACCGGGGAGGCCTATCCAGAGGGAGGCACTGTCTCAGAACATCCTGGGTGGTACGCGGTCCCGGATCATGCCGCGACGGTGCCGAGGAGGCGGCACGGTTAGAATGTCGCAAGGAGGACGTTGAATTTGACCTGACCGGTTCTTCTTGGTTTTTATATTTTATATTTATTTTTTTTGAAATGTGGTTTTCTCCGTTTTCGCCCTTCAGGGTGTGCTCCATGTGATTCTGCACTTGGCAAAAAAAACTTGGCACAAAACAGGATCCGGACGGGGAAGTTATGGCCATTCAGATGGGTTCACGGTGTCTTGACCCCATCCGGCCAACGCTCCGGGACGTATCAGCACCGCAATCGTGAACATGATAGTACCGGGGAGGCCTATCCAGAGGGAGGCACTGTCTCAGAACATCCTGGGTGGTACGCGGTCCCGGATCATGCCGCGACGGTGCCGAGGAGGCGGCACGGTTAGAATGTCGCAAGGAGGACGTTGAATTTGACCTGACCGGTTCTTCTTGGTTTTTATATTTTATATTTATTTTTTTTGAAATGTGGTTTTCTCCGTTTTCGCCCTTCAGGGTGTGCTCCATGTGATTCTGCACTTGGCAAAAAAAACTTGGCCCAAAACATGGATCCGGACGGGGAAGTTATGGCCATTCAGATGGGTTCACGGTGTCTTCGACCCCATCCGGCCAACGCTCCGGGACCGTATCAGCACCGCAATCGTGAACATGATAGTACCGGGGAGGCCTATCCAGAGGGAGGCACTGTCTCAGAACATCCTGGGTGGTACGCGGTCCCGGATCATGCCGCGACGGTGCCGAGGAGGCGGCACGGTTAGAATGTCGCAAGGAGGACGTTGAATTTGACCTGACCGGTTCTTCTTGGTTTTTATATTTTATATTTATTTTTTTTGAAATGTGGTTTTCTCCGTTTTCGCCCTTCAGGGTGTGCTCCATGTGATTCTGCACTTGGCAAAAAAAACTTGGCACAAAACAGGATCCGGACGGGGAAGTTATGGCCATTCAGATGGGTTCACGGTGTCTTTGACCCCATCCGGCCAACGCTCCGGGACGTATCAGCACCGCAATCGTGAACATGATAGTACCGGGGAGGCCTATCCAGAGGGAGGCACTGTCTCAGAACATCCTGGGTGGTACGCGGTCCCGGATCATGCCGCGACGGTGCCGAGGAGGCGGCACGGTTAGAATGTCGCAAGGAGGACGTTGAATTTGACCTGACCGGTTCTTCTTGGTTTTTATATTTTATATTTATTTTTTTTGAAATGTGGTTTTCTCCGTTTTCGCCCTTCAGGGTGTGCTCCATGTGATTCTGCACTTGGCAAAAAAAACTTGGCACAAAACAGGATCCGGACGGGGAAGTTATGGCCATTCAGATGGGTTCACGGTGTCTTTGACCCCATCCGGCCAACGCTCCGGGACGTATCAGCACCGCAATCGTGAACATGATAGTACCGGGGAGGCCTATCCAGAGGGAGGCACTGTCTCAGAACATCCTGGGTGGTACGCGGTCCCGGATCATGCCGCGACGGTGCCGAGGAGGCGGCACGGTTAGAATGTCGCAAGGAGGACGTTGAATTTGACCTGACCGGTTCTTCTTGGTTTTTATATTTTATATTTATTTTTTTTGAAATGTGGTTTTCTCCGTTTTCGCCCTTCAGGGTGTGCTCCATGTGATTCTGCACTTGGCAAAAAAAACTTGGCACAAAACAGGATCCGGACGGGGAAGTTATGGCCATTCAGATGGGTTCACGGTGTCTTTGACCCCATCCGGCCAACGCTCCGGGACGTATCAGCACCGCAATCGTGAACATGATAGTACCGGGGAGGCCTATCCAGAGGGAGGCACTGTCTCAGAACATCCTGGGTGGTACGCGGTCCCGGATCATGCCGCGACGGTGCCGAGGAGGCGGCACGGTTAGAATGTCGCAAGGAGGACGTTGAATTTGACCTGACCGGTTCTTCTTGTTTTTTATATTTTATATTTATTTTTTTTGAAATGTGGTTTTCTCCGTTTTCGCCCTTCAGGGTGTGCTCCATGTGATTCTGCACTTGGCAAAAAAAACTTGGCCCAAAACAGGATCCGGACGGGGAAGTTATGGCCATTCAGATGGGTTCACGGTGTCTTCGACCCCATCCGGCCAACGCTCCGGGACCGTATCAGCACCGCAATCGTGAACATGATAGTACCGGGGAGGCCTATCCAGAGGGAGGCACTGTCTCAGAACATCCTGGGTGGTACGCGGTCCCGGATCATGCCGCGACGGTGCCGAGGAGGCGGCACGGTTAGAATGTCGCAAGGAGGACGTTGAATTTGACCTGACCGGTTCTTCTTGGGTTTTATATTTTATATTTATTTTTTTTGAAATGTGGTTTTCTCCGTTTTCGCCCTTCAGGGTGTGCTCCATGTGATTCTGCACTTGGCAAAAAAAACTTGGCACAAAACAGGATCCGGACGGGGAAGTTATGGCCATTCAGATGGGTTCACGGTGTCTTTGACCCCATCCGGCCAACGCTCCGGGACGTATCAGCACCGCAATCGTGAACATGATAGTACCGGGGAGGCCTATCCAGAGGGAGGCACTGTCTCAGAACATCCTGGGTGGTACGCTGGTCCCGGATCATGCCGCGACGGTGCCGAGGAGGCGGCACGGTTAGAATGTCGCAAGGAGGACGTTGAATTTGACCTGACCGGTTCTTCTTGGTTTTTATATTTTATATTTATTTTTTTTGAAATGTGGTTTTCTCCGTTTTCGCCCTTCAGGGTGTGCTCCATGTGATTCTGCACTTGGCAAAAAAACTTGGCCCAAAACTAGGATCCGGACGGGGAAGTTATGGCCATTCAGATGGGTTCACGGTGTCTTTCGACCCCATCCGGCCAACGCTCCGGGACCGTATCAGCACCGCAATCGTGAACATGATAGTACCGGGGAGGCCTATCCAGAGGGAGGCACTGTCTCAGAACATCCTGGGTGGTACGCGGTCCCGGATCATGCCGCGACGGTGCCGAGGAGGCGGCACGGTTAGAATGTCGCAAGGAGGACGTTGAATTTGACCTGACCGGTTCTTCTTGGGTTTTATATTTTATATTTATTTTTTTTGAAATGTGGTTTTCTCCGTTTTCGCCCTTCAGGGTGTGCTCCATGTGATTCTGCACTTGGCAAAAAAAACTTGGCCCAAAACAGGATCCGGACGGGGAAGTTATGGCCATTCAGATGGGTTCACGGTGTCTTTGACCCCATCCGGCCAACGCTCCGGGACGTATCAGCACCGCAATCGTGAACATGATAGTACCGGGGAGGCCTATCCAGAGGGAGGCACTGTCTCAGAACATCCTGGGTGGTACGCTGGTCCCGGATCATGCCGCGACGGTGCCGAGGAGGCGGCACGGTTAGAATGTCGCAAGGAGGACGTTGAATTTGACCTGACCGGTTCTTCTTGGGTTTTATATTTTATATTTATTTTTTTTGAAATGTGGTTTTCTCCGTTTTCGCCCTTCAGGGTGTGCTCCATGTGATTCTGCACTTGGCAAAAAAACTTGGCACAAAACAGGATCCGGACGGGGAAGTTATGGCCATTCAGATGGGTTCACGGTGTCTTTGACCCCATCCGGCCAACGCTCCGGGACGTATCAGCACCGCAATCGTGAACATGATAGTACCGGGGAGGCCTATCCAGAGGGAGGCACTGTCTCAGAACATCCTGGGTGGTACGCGGTCCCGGATCATGCCGCGACGGTGCCGAGGAGGCGGCACGGTTAGAATGTCGCAAGGAGGACGTTGAATTTGACCTGACCGGTTCTTCTTGTTTTTTATATTTTATATTTATTTTTTTTGAAATGTGGTTTTCTCCGTTTTCGCCCTTCAGGGTGTGCTCCATGTGATTCTGCACTTGGCAAAAAAAACTTGGCACAAAACAGGATCCGGACGGGGAAGTTATGGCCATTCAGATGGGTTCACGGTGTCTTTGACCCCATCCGGCCAACGCTCCGGGACGTATCAGCACCGCAATCGTGAACATGATAGTACCGGGGAGGCCTATCCAGAGGGAGGCACTGTCTCAGAACATCCTGGGTGGTACGCGGTCCCGGATCATGCCGCGACGGTGCCGAGGAGGCGGCACGGTTAGAATGTCGCAAGGAGGACGTTGAATTTGACCTGACCGGTTCTTCTTGGTTTTTATATTTTATATTTATTTTTTTTGAAATGTGGTTTTCTCCGTTTTCGCCCTTCAGGGTGTGCTCCATGTGATTCTGCACTTGGCAAAAAAAACTTGGCCCAAAACAGGATCCGGACGGGGAAGTTATGGCCATTCAGATGGGTGTCACGGTGTCTTTGACCCCATCCGGCCAACGCTCCGGGACCGTATCAGCACCGCAATCGTGAACATGATAGTACCGGGGAGGCCTATCCAGAGGGAGGCACTGTCTCAGAACATCCTGGGTGGTACGCGGTCCCGGATCATGCCGCGACGGTGCCGAGGAGGCGGCACGGTTAGAATGTCGCAAGGAGGACGTTGAATTTGACCTGACCGGTTCTTCTTGGGTTTTATATTTTATATTTATTTTTTTTGAAATGTGGTTTTCTCCGTTTTCGCCCTTCAGGGTGTGCTCCATGTGATTCTGCACTTGGCAAAAAAACTTGGCACAAAACAGGATCCGGACGGGGAAGTTATGGCCATTCAGATGGGTTCACGGTGTCTTTGACCCCATCCGGCCAACGCTCCGGGACGTATCAGCACCGCAATCGTGAACATGATAGTACCGGGGAGGCCTATCCAGAGGGAGGCACTGTCTCAGAACATCCTGGGTGGTACGCGGTCCCGGATCATGCCGCGACGGTGCCGAGGAGGCGGCACGGTTAGAATGTCGCAAGGAGGACGTTGAATTTGACCTGACCGGTTCTTCTTGGGTTTTATATTTTATATTTATTTTTTTTGAAACGTGGTTTTCTCCGTTTTCGCCCTTCAGGGTGTGCTCCATGTGATTCTGCACTTGGCAAAAAAAACTTGGCCCAAAACATGGATCCGGACGGGGAAGTTATGGCCATTCAGATGGGTTCGCGGTGTCTTCGACCCCATCCGGCCAACGCTCCGGGACCGTATCAGCACCGCAATCGTGAACATGATAGTACCGGGGAGGCCTATCCAGAGGGAGGCACTGTCTCAGAACATCCTGGGTGGTACGCGGTCCCGGATCATGCCGCGACGGTGCCGAGGAGGCGGCACGGTTAGAATGTCGCAAGGAGGACGTTGAATTTGACCTGACCGGTTCTTCTTGGTTTTTATATTTTATATTTATTTTTTTTGAAATGTGGTTTTCTCCGTTTTCGCCCTTCAGGGTGTGCTCCATGTGATTCTGCACTTGGCAAAAAAAACTTGGCACAAAACAGGATCCGGACGGGGAAGTTATGGCCATTCAGATGGGTTCACGGTGTCTTTGACCCCATCCGGCCAACGCTCCGGGACGTATCAGCACCGCAATCGTGAACATGATAGTACCGGGGAGGCCTATCCAGAGGGAGGCACTGTCTCAGAACATCCTGGGTGGTACGCGGTCCCGGATCATGCCGCGACGGTGCCGAGGAGGCGGCACGGTTAGAATGTCGCAAGGAGGACGTTGAATTTGACCTGACCGGTTCTTCTTGGTTTTTATATTTTATATTTATTTTTTTTGAAATGTGGTTTTCTCCGTTTTCACCCTTCAGGGTGTGCTCCATGTGATTCTGCACTTGGCAAAAAAAACTTGGCCCAAAACATGGATCCGGACGGGGAAGTTATGGCCATTCAGATGGGTTCACGGTGTCTTTGACCCCATCCGGCCAACGCTCCGGGACGTATCAGCACCGCAATCGTGAACATGATAGTACCGGGGAGGCCTATCCAGAGGGAGGCACTGTCTCAGAACATCCTGGGTGGTACGCTGGTCCCGGATCATGCCGCGACGGTGCCGAGGAGGCGGCACGGTTAGAATGTCGCAAGGAGGACGTTGAATTTGACCTGACCGGTTCTTCTTGGTTTTTATATTTTATATTTATTTTTTTTGAAATGTGGTTTTCTCCGTTTTCGCCCTTCAGGGTGTGCTCCATGTGATTCTGCACTTGGCAAAAAAAACTTGGCACAAAACAGGATCCGGACGGGGAAGTTATGGCCATTCAGATGGGTTCACGGTGTCTTTGACCCCATCCGGCCAACGCTCCGAGACGTATCAGCACCGCAATCGTGAACATGATAGTACCGGGGAGGCCTATCCAGAGGGAGGCACTGTCTCAGAACATCCTGGGTGGTACGCGGTCCCGGATCATGCCGCGACGGTGCCGAGGAGGCGGCACGGTTAGAATGTCGCAAGGAGGACGTTGAATTTGACCTGACCGGTTCTTCTTGTTTTTTATATTTTATATTTATTTTTTTTTGAAATGTGGTTTTCTCCGTTTTCGCCCTTCAGGGTGTGCTCCATGTGATTCTGCACTTGGCAAAAAAAACTTGGCCCAAAACTGGATCCGGACGGGGAAGTTATGGCCATTCAGATGGGTTCAGCGGTGTCTTCGACCCCATCCGGCCAACGCTCCGGGACGTATCAGCACCGCAATCGTGAACATGATAGTACCGGGGAGGCCTATCCAGAGGGAGGCACTGTCTCAGAACATCCTGGGTGGTACGCGGTCCCGGATCATGCCGCGACGGTGCCGAGGAGGCGGCACGGTTAGAATGTCGCAAGGAGGACGTTGAATTTGACCTGACCGGTTCTTCTTGTTTTTTATATTTTATATTTATTTTTTTTTGAAATGTGGTTTTCTCCGTTTTCGCCCTTCAGGGTGTGCTCCATGTGATTCTGCACTTGGCAAAAAAAACTTGGCACAAAACAGGATCCGGACGGGGAAGTTATGGCCATTCAGATGGGTTCACGGTGTCTTTGACCCCATCCGGCCAACGCTCCGGGACGTATCAGCACCGCAATCGTGAACATGATAGTACCGGGGAGGCCTATCCAGAGGGAGGCACTGTCTCAGAACATCCTGGGTGGTACGCGGTCCCGGATCATGCCGCGACGGTGCCGAGGAGGCGGCACGGTTAGAATGTCGCAAGGAGGACGTTGAATTTGACCTGACCGGTTCTTCTTGTTTTTTATATTTTATATTTATTTTTTTTGAAATGTGGTTTTCTCCGTTTTCGCCCTTCAGGGTGTGCTCCATGTGATTCTGCACTTGGCAAAAAAAACTTGGCACAAAACAGGATCCGGACGGGGAAGTTATGGCCATTCAGATGGGTTCACGGTGTCTTTCGACCCCATCCGGCCAACGCTCCGGGACGTATCAGCACCGCAATCGTGAACATGATAGTACCGGGGAGGCCTATCCAGAGGGAGGCACTGTCTCAGAACATCCTGGGTGGTACGCGGTCCCGGATCATGCCGCGACGGTGCCGAGGAGGCGGCACGGTTAGAATGTCGCAAGGAGGACGTTGAATTTGACCTGACCGGTTCTTCTTGGGTTTTATATTTTATATTTATTTTTTTTGAAATGTGGTTTTCTCCGTTTTCGCCCTTCAGGGTGTGCTCCATGTGATTCTGCACTTGGCAAAAAAACTTGGCACAAAACAGGATCCGGACGGGGAAGTTATGGCCATTCAGATGGGTTCACGGTGTCTTTGACCCCATCCGGCCAACGCTCCGGGACGTATCAGCACCGCAATCGTGAACATGATAGTACCGGGGAGGCCTATCCAGAGGGAGGCACTGTCTCAGAACATCCTGGGTGGTACGCGGTCCCGGATCATGCCGCGACGGTGCCGAGGAGGCGGCACGGTTAGAATGTCGCAAGGAGGACGTTGAATTTGACCTGACCGGTTCTTCTTGTTTTTTATATTTTATATTTATTTTTTTTGAAATGTGGTTTTCTCCGTTTTCGCCCTTCAGGGTGTGCTCCATGTGATTCTGCACTTGGCAAAAAAAACTTGGCACAAAACAGGATCCGGACGGGGAAGTTATGGCCATTCAGATGGGTTCACGGTGTCTTTGACCCCATCCGGCCAACGCTCCGGGACGTATCAGCACCGCAATCGTGAACATGATAGTACCGGGGAGGCCTATCCAGAGGGAGGCACTGTCTCAGAACATCCTGGGTGGTACGCGGTCCCGGATCATGCCGCGACGGTGCCGAGGAGGCGGCACGGTTAGAATGTCGCAAGGAGGACGTTGAATTTGACCTGACCGGTTCTTCTTGGGTTTTATATTTTATATTTATTTTTTTTGAAATGTGGTTTTCTCCGTTTTCGCCCTTCAGGGTGTGCTCCATGTGATTCTGCACTTGGCAAAAAAAACTTGGCACAAAACAGGATCCGGACGGGGAAGTTATGGCCATTCAGATGGGTTCACGGTGTCTTTGACCCCATCCGGCCAACGCTCCGGGACGTATCAGCACCGCAATCGTGAACATGATAGTACCGGGGAGGCCTATCCAGAGGGAGGCACTGTCTCAGAACATCCTGGGTGGTACGCTGGTCCCGGATCATGCCGCGACGGTGCCGAGGAGGCGGCACGGTTAGAATGTCGCAAGGAGGACGTTGAATTTGACCTGACCGGTTCTTCTTGGTTTTTATATTTTATATTTATTTTTTTTGAAATGTGGTTTTCTCCGTTTTCGCCCTTCAGGGTGTGCTCCATGTGATTCTGCACTTGGCAAAAAAAACTTGGCACAAAACAGGATCCGGACGGGGAAGTTATGGCCATTCAGATGGGTTCACGGTGTCTTTGACCCCATCCGGCCAACGCTCCGGGACGTATCAGCACCGCAATCGTGAACATGATAGTACCGGGGAGGCCTATCCAGAGGGAGGCACTGTCTCAGAACATCCTGGGTGGTACGCGGTCCCGGATCATGCCGCGACGGTGCCGAGGAGGCGGCACGGTTAGAATGTCGCAAGGAGGACGTTGAATTTGACCTGACCGGTTCTTCTTGTTTTTTATATTTTATATTTATTTTTTTTGAAATGTGGTTTTCTCCGTTTTCGCCCTTCAGGGTGTGCTCCATGTGATTCTGCACTTGGCAAAAAAAACTTGGCACAAAACAGGATCCGGACGGGGAAGTTATGGCCATTCAGATGGGTTCACGGTGTCTTTGACCCCATCCGGCCAACGCTCCGGGACGTATCAGCACCGCAATCGTGAACATGATAGTACCGGGGAGGCCTATCCAGAGGGAGGCACTGTCTCAGAACATCCTGGGTGGTACGCGGTCCCGGATCATGCCGCGACGGTGCCGAGGAGGCGGCACGGTTAGAATGTCGCAAGGAGGACGTTGAATTTGACCTGACCGGTTCTTCTTGTTTTTTATATTTTATATTTATTTTTTTTTGAAATGTGGTTTTCTCCGTTTTCGCCCTTCAGGGTGTGCTCCATGTGATTCTGCACTTGGCAAAAAAAACTTGGCACAAAACAGGATCCGGACGGGGAAGTTATGGCCATTCAGATGGGTTCACGGTGTCTTTGACCCCATCCGGCCAACGCTCCGGGACGTATCAGCACCGCAATCGTGAACATGATAGTACCGGGGAGGCCTATCCAGAGGGAGGCACTGTCTCAGAACATCCTGGGTGGTACGCGGTCCCGGATCATGCCGCGACGGTGCCGAGGAGGCGGCACGGTTAGAATGTCGCAAGGAGGACGTTGAATTTGACCTGACCGGTTCTTCTTGTTTTTTATATTTTATATTTATTTTTTTTGAAATGTGGTTTTCTCCGTTTTCGCCCTTCAGGGTGTGCTCCATGTGATTCTGCACTTGGCAAAAAAAACTTGGCCCAAAACTGGATCCGGACGGGGAAGTTATGGCCATTCAGATGGGTGTCACGGTGTCTTCGACCCCATCCGGCCAACGCTCCGGGACGTATCAGCACCGCAATCGTGAACATGATAGTACCGGGGAGGCCTATCCAGAGGGAGGCACTGTCTCAGAACATCCTGGGTGGTACGCGGTCCCGGATCATGCCGCGACGGTGCCGAGGAGGCGGCACGGTTAGAATGTCGCAAGGAGGACGTTGAATTTGACCTGACCGGTTCTTCTTGGTTTTTTATATTTTATATTTATTTTTTTTGAAATGTGGTTTTCTCCGTTTTCGCCCTTCAGGGTGTGCTCCATGTGATTCTGCACTTGGCAAAAAAAACTTGGCACAAAACATGGATCCGGACGGGGAAGTTATGGCCATTCAGATGGGTTCACGGTGTCTTTGACCCCATCCGGCCAACGCTCCGGGACGTATCAGCACCGCAATCGTGAACATGATAGTACCGGGGAGGCCTATCCAGAGGGAGGCACTGTCTCAGAACATCCTGGGTGGTACGCTGGTCCCGGATCATGCCGCGACGGTGCCGAGGAGGCGGCACGGTTAGAATGTCGCAAGGAGGACGTTGAATTTGACCTGACCGGTTCTTCTTGGTTTTATATTTTATATTTATTTTTTTTTGAAATGTGGTTTTCTCCGTTTTCGCCCTTCAGGGTGTGCTCCATGTGATTCTGCACTTGGCAAAAAAAACTTGGCCCAAAACATGGATCCGGACGGGGAAGTTATGGCCATTCAGATGGGTGTCACGGTGTCTTCTGACCCCATCCGGCCAACGCTCCGGGACGTATCAGCACCGCAATCGTGAACATGATAGTACCGGGGAGGCCTATCCAGAGGGAGGCACTGTCTCAGAACATCCTGGGTGGTACGCGGTCCCGGATCATGCCGCGACGGTGCCGAGGAGGCGGCACGGTTAGAATGTCGCAAGGAGGACGTTGAATTTGACCTGACCGGTTCTTCTTGGTTTTTATATTTTATATTTATTTTTTTTGAAATGTGGTTTTCTCCGTTTTCGCCCTTCAGGGTGTGCTCCATGTGATTCTGCACTTGGCAAAAAAAACTTGGCACAAAACAGGATCCGGACGGGGAAGTTATGGCCATTCAGATGGGTTCACGGTGTCTTTCGACCCCATCCGGCCAACGCTCCGGGACGTATCAGCACCGCAATCGTGAACATGATAGTACCGGGGAGGCCTATCCAGAGGGAGGCACTGTCTCAGAACATCCTGGGTGGTACGCGGTCCCGGATCATGCCGCGACGGTGCCGAGGAGGCGGCACGGTTAGAATGTCGCAAGGAGGACGTTGAATTTGACCTGACCGGTTCTTCTTGGTTTTTATATTTTATATTTATTTTTTTTGAAATGTGGTTTTCTCCGTTTTCGCCCTTCAGGGTGTGCTCCATGTGATTCTGCACTTGGCAAAAAAAACTTGGCCCAAACATGGATCCGGACGGGGAAGTTATGGCCATTCAGATGGGTGTCCGGTGTCTTCGACCCCTATCCGGCCAACGCTCCGGGACGTATCAGCACCGCAATCGTGAACATGATAGTACCGGGGAGGCCTATCCAGAGGGAGGCACTGTCTCAGAACATCCTGGGTGGTACGCGGTCCCGGATCATGCCGCGACGGTGCGAGGAGGCGGCACGGTTAGAATGTCGCAAGGAGGACGTTGAATTTGACCTGACCGGTTCTTCTTGGGTTTTTATATTTTATATTTATTTTTTTTGAAATGTGGTTTTCTCCGTTTTCGCCCTTCAGGGTGTGCTCCATGTGATTCTGCACTTGGCAAAAAAAACTTGGCCCAAAACAGGATCCGGACGGGGAAGTTATGGCCATTCAGATGGGTTCACGGTGTCTTTCGACCCCATCCGGCCAACGCTCCGGGACCGTATCAGCACCGCAATCGTGAACATGATAGTACCGGGGAGGCCTATCCAGAGGGAGGCACTGTCTCAGAACATCCTGGGTGGTACGCGGGTCCCGGATCATGCCGCGACGGTGCCGAGGAGGCGGCACGGTTAGAATGTCGCAAGGAGGACGTTGAATTTGACCTGACCGGTTCTTCTTGGTTTTTATATTTTATATTTATTTTTTTTGAAATGTGGTTTTCTCCGTTTTCGCCCTTCAGGGTGTGCTCCATGTGATTCTGCACTTGGCAAAAAAAACTTGGCCCAAAACAGGATCCGGACGGGGAAGTTATGGCCATTCAGATGGGTTCACGGTGTCTTTGACCCCATCCGGCCAACGCTCCGGGACGTATCAGCACCGCAATCGTGAACATGATAGTACCGGGGAGGCCTATCCAGAGGGACGGCACTGTCTCAGAACATCCTGGGTGGTACGCGGTCCCGGATCATGCCGCGACGGTGCCGAGGAGGCGGCACGGTTAGAATGTCGCAAGGAGGACGTTGAATTTGACCTGACCGGTTCTTCTTGGGTTTTATATTTTATATTTATTTTTTTTGAAATGTGGTTTTCTCCGTTTTCGCCCTTCAGGGTGTGCTCCATGTGATTCTGCACTTGGCAAAAAAAACTTGGCCCAAAACTGGATCCGGACGGGGAAGTTATGGCCATTCAGATGGGTTCACGGTGTCTTTCGACCCCATCCGGCCAACGCTCCGGGACGTATCAGCACCGCAATCGTGAACATGATAGTACCGGGGAGGCCTATCCAGAGGGAGGCACTGTCTCAGAACATCCTGGGTGGTACGCTGGTCCCGGATCATGCCGCGACGGTGCCGAGGAGGCGGCACGGTTAGAATGTCGCAAGGAGGACGTTGAATTTGACCTGACCGGTTCTTCTTGGGTTTTTATATTTTATATTTATTTTTTTTTGAAATGTGGTTTTCTCCGTTTTCGCCCTTTCAGGGTGTGCTCCATGTGATTCTGCACTTGGCAAAAAAAACTTGGCCCAAAACATGGATCCGGACGGGGAAGTTATGGCCATTCAGATGGGTGTCGCGGTGTCTTCGACCCCATCCGGCCAACGCTCCGGGACCGTATCAGCACCGCAATCGTGAACATGATAGTACCGGGGAGGCCTATCCATGAGGGACGGCACTGTCTCGAACATCCTGGGTGGTACGCGGGTCCCGGATCATGCCGCGACGGTGCCGAGGAGGCGGCACGGTTAGAATGTCGCAAGGAGGACGTTGAATTTGACCTGACCGGTTCTTCTTGGTTTTTATATTTTATATTTATTTTTTTTGAAATGTGGTTTTCTCCGTTTTCGCCCTTCAGGGTGTGCTCCATGTGATTCTGCACTTGGCAAAAAAACTTGGCACAAAACAGGATCCGGACGGGGAAGTTATGGCCATTCAGATGGGTTCACGGTGTCTTTCGACCCCATCCGGCCAACGCTCCGGGACGTATCAGCACCGCAATCGTGAACATGATAGTACCGGGGAGGCCTATCCAGAGGGAGGCACTGTCTCAGAACATCCTGGGTGGTACGCGGTCCCGGATCATGCCGCGACGGTGCCGAGGAGGCGGCACGGTTAGAATGTCGCAAGGAGGACGTTGAATTTGACCTGACCGGTTCTTCTTGGTTTTTATATTTTATATTTATTTTTTTTGAAATGTGGTTTTCTCCGTTTTCGCCCTTCAGGGTGTGCTCCATGTGATTCTGCACTTGGCAAAAAAAACTTGGCCCAAAACAGGATCCGGACGGGGAAGTTATGGCCATTCAGATGGGTGTGCGGTGTCTTCGACCCCATCCGGCCAACGCTCCGGGACGTATCAGCACCGCAATCGTGAACATGATAGTACCGGGCAGGCCTATCCAGAGGGAGGCACTGTCTCCGAACATCCTGGGTGGTACGCGGTCCCGGATCATGCCGCGACGGTGCCGAGGAGGCGGCACGGTTAGAATGTCGCAAGGAGGACGTTGAATTTGACCTGACCGGTTCTTGTTGTTTTTTATATTTTATATTTATTTTTTTTTGAAATGTGGTTTTCTCCGTTTTCGCCCTTCAGGGTGTGCTCCATGTGATTCTGCACTTGGCAAAAAAAACTTGGCCACAAAACTGGATCCGGACGGGAAGTTATGGCCATTCAGATGGGTGCGCGGTGTCTTCGACCCCATCCGGCCAACGCTCCGGGACCGTATCAGCACCGCAATCGTGAACATGATAGTACCGGGGAGACCTATCCAGAGGGAGGCACTGTCTCAGAACATCCTGGGTGGTACGCGGTCCCGGATCATGCCGCGACGGTGCCGAGGAGGCGGCACGGTTAGAATGTCGCAAGGAGGACGTTGAATTTGACCTGACCGGTTCTTCTTGGTTTTATATTTTATATTTATTTTTTTTGAAATGTGGTTTTCTCCGTTTTCGCCCTTCAGGGTGTGCTCCATGTGATTCTGCACTTGGCAAAAAAAACTTGGCCACAAAACAGGATCCGGACGGGGAAGTTATGGCCATTCAGATGGGTTCACGGTGTCTTTCGACCCCATCCGGCCAACGCTCCGGGACGTATCAGCACCGCAATCGTGAACATGATAGTACCGGGGAGGCCTATCCAGAGGGAGGCACTGTCTCAGAACATCCTGGGTGGTACGCGGTCCCGGATCATGCCGCGACGGTGCCGAGGAGGCGGCACGGTTAGAATGTCGCAAGGAGGACGTTGAATTTGACCTGACCGGTTCTTCTTGGGTTTTTATATTTTATATTTATTTTTTTTGAAATGTGGTTTTCTCCGTTTTCGCCCTTCAGGGTGTGCTCCATGTGATTCTGCACTTGGCAAAAAAAACTTGGCCCAAAACATGGATCCGGACGGGGAAGTTATGGCCATTCAGATGGGTGTCGCGGTGTCTTCGACCCCTATCCGGCCAACGCTCCGGGACGTATCAGCACCGCAATCGTGAACATGATAGTACCGGGGAGGCCTATCCAGAGGGAGGCACTGTCTCAGGAACATCCTGGGTGGTACGCGGTCCCGGATCATGCCGCGACGGTGCCGAGGAGGCGGCACGGTTAGAATGTCGCAAGGAGGACGTTGAATTTGACCTGACCGGTTCTTCTTGGGTTTTATATTTATATTTATTTTTTTTGAAATGTGGTTTTCTCCGTTTTCGCCCTTCAGGGTGTGCTCCATGTGATTCTGCACTTGGCAAAAAAAACTTGGCACAAAACAGGATCCGGACGGGGAAGTTATGGCCATTCAGATGGGTTCACGGTGTCTTTGACCCCATCCGGCCAACGCTCCGGGACGTATCAGCACCGCAATCGTGAACATGATAGTACCGGGGAGGCCTATCCAGAGGGAGGCACTGTCTCAGAACATCCTGGGTGGTACGCTGGTCCCGGATCATGCCGCGACGGTGCCGAGGAGGCGGCACGGTTAGAATGTCGCAAGGAGGACGTTGAATTTGACCTGACCGGTTCTTCTTGGGTTTTATATTTTATATTTATTTTTTTTGAAATGTGGTTTTCTCCGTTTTCGCCCTTCAGGGTGTGCTCCATGTGATTCTGCACTTGGCAAAAAAAACTTGGCCCAAAACTGGATCCGGACGGGGAAGTTATGGCCATTCAGATGGGTGTCGCGGTGTCTTCGACCCCATCCGGCCAACGCTCCGGGACCTATCAGCACCGCAATCGTGAACATGATAGTACCGGGGAGGCCTATCCAGAGGGACGCACTGTCTCGAACATCCTGGGTGGTACGCTGGTCCCGGATCATGCCGCGACGGTGCCGAGGAGGCGGCACGGTTAGAATGTCGCAAGGAGGACGTTGAATTTGACCTGACCGGTTCTTCTTGGGTTTTATATTTTATATTTATTTTTTTTTGAAATGTGGTTTTCTCCGTTTTCGCCCTTCAGGGTGTGCTCCATGTGATTCTGCACTTGGCAAAAAAAACTTGGCACAAAACAGGATCCGGACGGGGAAGTTATGGCCATTCAGATGGGTTCACGGTGTCTTTGACCCCATCCGGCCAACGCTCCGGGACGTATCAGCACCGCAATCGTGAACATGATAGTACCGGGGAGGCCTATCCAGAGGGAGGCACTGTCTCAGAACATCCTGGGTGGTACGTGGTCCCGGATCATGCCGCGACGGTGCCGAGGAGGCGGCACGGTTAGAATGTCGCAAGGAGGACGTTGAATTTGACCTGACCGGTTCTTCTTGGGTTTTTATATTTTATATTTATTTTTTTTTGAAATGTGGTTTTCTCCGTTTTCGCCCTTTCAGGGTGTGCTCCATGTGATTCTGCACTTGGCAAAAAAAACTTGGCACAAAACAGGATCCGGACGGGGAAGTTATGGCCATTCAGATGGGTTCACGGTGTCTTTGACCCCATCCGGCCAACGCTCCGGGACGTATCAGCACCGCAATCGTGAACATGATAGTACCGGGGAGGCCTATCCAGAGGGAGGCACTGTCTCAGAACATCCTGGGTGGTACGCGGTCCCGGATCATGCCGCGACGGTGCCGAGGAGGCGGCACGGTTAGAATGTCGCAAGGAGGACGTTGAATTTGACCTGACCGGTTCTTCTTGGTTTTTATATTTTATATTTATTTTTTTTTGAAATGTGGTTTTCTCCGTTTTTCGCCCTTTCAGGGTGTGCCTCCATGTGATTCCTGCACCTGGCAAAAAAAACTTGGCACAAAACAGGATCCGGACGGGGAAGTTATGGCCATTCAGATGGGTGCACGGTGTCTTCGACCCCATCCGGCCAACGCTCCGGGACCTATCAGCACCGCAATCGTGAACATGATAGTACCGGGGAGGCCTATCCAGAGGGAGGCACTGTCTCAGAACATCCTGGGTGGTACGCGGTCCCGGATCATGCCGCGACGGTGCCGAGGAGGCGGCACGGTTAGAATGTCGCAAGGAGGACGTTGAATTTGACCTGACCGGTTCTTCTTGGGTTTTATATTTTATATTTATTTTTTTTTTGAAATGTGGTTTTCTCCGTTTTCGCCTTTCAGGGTGTGCCCCATGTGATTCTGCACTTGGCAAAAAAAACTTGGCCCAAAACTGGATCCGGACAGGGGAAGTTATGGCCATTCAGATGGGTGCGCGGTGTCTTCGACCCATCCGGCCAACGCTCCGGGACCTATCAGCACCGCAATCGTGAACATGATAGTACCGGGGAGGCCTATCCATGAGGGAGGCACTGTCTCAGAACATCCTGGGTGGTACGCGGTCCCGGATCATGCCGCGACGGTGCCGAGGAGGCGGCACGGTTAGAATGTCGCAAGGAGGACGTTGAATTTGACCTGACCGGTTCTTCTTGGGTTTTATATTTTATATTTATTTTTTTTTGAAATGTGGTTTTCTCCGTTTTCGCCTTTCAGGGTGTGCCCCATGTGATTCCGCACCTGGCAAAAAAAACTTGGCCCAAAACTGGATCCAGACGGGGAAGTTATGGCCATTCAGATGGGTGCGCGGTGTCTTCGACCCCATCCGGCCAACGCTCCGGGACGTATCAGCACCGCAATCGTGAACATGATAGTACCGGGGAGGCCTATCCAGAGGGAGGCACTGTCTCAGAACATCCTGGGTGGTACGCGGTCCCGGATCATGCCGCGACGGTGCCGAGGAGGCGGCACGGTTAGAATGTCGCAAGGAGGACGTTGAATTTGACCTGACCGGTTCTTCTTGGTTTTTATATTTTATATTTATTTTTTTTGAAATGTGGTTTTCTCCGTTTTCGCCTTTCAGGGTGTGCCCATGTGATTCTGCACTGGCAAAAAAAACTTGGCCCAAAACTGGATCCAGGACGGGAAGTTATGGCCATTCAGATGGGTTGCGCGGTGTCTTTCGACCCCATCCGGCCAACGCTCCGGGACGTATCAGCACCGCAATCGTGAACATGATAGTACCGGGGAGGCCTATCCAGAGGGAGGCACTGTCTCAGAACATCCTGGGTGGTACGCGGTCCCGGATCATGCCGCGACGGTGCCGAGGAGGCGGCACGGTTAGAATGTCGCAAGGAGGACGTTGAATTTGACCTGACCGGTTCTTCTTGGGTTTTATATTTTATATTTATTTTTTTTGAAATGTGGTTTTCTCCGTTTTCGCCCTTCAGGGTGTGCTCCATGTGATTCTGCACCTTGGCAAAAAAAACTTGGCCCAAAACTGGATCCGACGGGGAAGTTATGGCCATTCAGATGGGTGCGCGGTGTCTTCGACCCCATCCGGCCAACGCTCCGGGACCTATCAGCACCGCAATCGTGAACATGATAGTACCGGGGAGGCCTATCCTGAGGGACGCACTGTCTCGGAACATCCTGGGTGGTACGCGGTCCCGGATCATGCCGCGACGGTGCCGAGGAGGCGGCACGGTTAGAATGTCGCAAGGAGGACGTTGAATTTGACCTGACCGGTTCTTCTTGGGTTTTATATTTTATATTTATTTTTTTTGAAATGTGGTTTTCTCCGTTTTCGCCATTCAGGGTGTGCTCCCATGTGATTCTGCACTTGGCAAAAAAAACTTGGCCCAAAACTGGATTCGGACGGGGAAGTTATGGCCATTCAGATGGGTGCGCGGTGTCTTCGACCCCATCCGGCCAACGCTCCGGGACCTATCAGCACCGCAATCGTGAACATGATAGTACCGGGGAGGCCTATCCATGAGGGACGCACTGTCTCAGAACATCCTGGGTGGTACGCGGTCCCGGATCATGCCGCGACGGTGCCGAGGAGGCGGCACGGTTAGAATGTCGCAAGGAGGACGTTGAATTTGACCTGACCGGTTCTTCTTGGGTTTTATATTTTATATTTATTTTTTTTGAAATGTGGTTTTCTCCGTTTTCGCCCTTCAGGGTGTGCTCCATGTGATTCTGCACTTGGCAAAAAAAACTTGGCCCAAAACTGGATCCGGACGGGGAAGTTATGGCCATTCAGATGGGTGTGCGGTGTCTTCGACCCCTATCCGGCCAACGCTCAGGACCTATCAGCACCGCAATCGTGAACATGATAGTACCGGGGAGGCCTATCCTGAGGGACGGCACTGTCTCGGAACATCCTGGGTGGTACGCGGTCCCGGATCATGCCGCGACGGTGCCGAGGAGGCGGCACGGTTAGAATGTCGCAAGGAGGACGTTGAATTTGACCTGACCGGTTCTTCTTGGGTTTTATATTTTATATTTATTTTTTTTTGAAATGTGGTTTTCTACGTTTTCGCCTTTCAGGGTGTGCCCCACGTGATTCCGCACCTGGCAAAAAAAACTTGGCCCAAAACTGGATCCAGACAGGGGAGTTATGGCCATTCAGATGGGTGCGCGGTGTCTTCGACCCCATCCGGCCAACGCTCCGGGACCTATCAGCACCGCAATCGTGAACATGATAGTACCGGGGAGGCCTATCCTGAGGGACGCACTGTCTCGGAACATCCTGGGTGGTACGCGGTCCCGGATCATGCCGCGACGGTGCCGAGGAGGCGGCACGGTTAGAATGTCGCAAGGAGGACGTTGAATTTGACCTGACCGGTTCTTCTTGGGTTTTATATTTTATATTAATTTTTTTTGAAATGTGGTTTTCTCCGTTTTCGCCCTTTCAGGGTGTGCCCCATGTGATTCCTGCACCTGGCAAAAAAAACTTGGCACAAAACTGGATCTCGACGGGGAGTTATGGCCATTCAGATGGGTGCCGGTGTCTTGACCCCATCCGGCCAACGCTCCGGGACGTATCAGCACGCAATCGTGAACATCGATAGTACTGGGGAGGCCTATCCAGAGGGAGGCACTGTCTCAGAACATCCTGGGTGGTACGCGGTCCCGGATCATGCCGCGACGGTGCCGAGGAGGCGGCACGGTTTAGAATGTCGCAAGGAGGACGTTGAATTTGACCTGACCGGTTCTTCTTGGGTTTTATATTTTATATTTATTTTTTTTGAAATGTGGTTTCTCCGTTTTCCGCCCTTCAGGGTGTGCTCCATGTGATTCTGCACTGGCAAAAAAAACTTGGCACAAAACAGGATCCGGACGGGGAAGTTATGGCCATTCAGATGGGTTCACGGTGTCTTTGACCCATCCGGCCAACGCTCCGGGACGTATCAGCACCGCAATCGTGAACATGATAGTACCGGGGAGGCCCTATCCAGAGGAGCACTGTCTCAGAAATACTGGGTGGTACGGTGGTCCGGATCATGCCGCTGACGGTGCCGAGGAGGCGGCACGGTTTAGAATGTCGCAAGGAGGACGTTGAATTTGACACCTGACCGGTTCTTCTTGGGTTTTATATTTTATATTATTTTTTTTGAATGTGGTTTTTCTCGTTTTTCGCCCTTCAGGGTGTGCTCCATGTGATTCTGCACTTGGTCAAAAAAACTTGGCCAAAACTGGATCGGACGGGGAAGTTATGGCCATCAGATGGGTTTCGCGGTGTCTTCGACCCCCATCCGGCCAACGCTCCAGGAACTATCAGCACCGCAATCGTGAACATGATAGTTACCGGGGAGGCCTATTCCTGAGGGACGGCCACTGTCTCGGAACATCCTGGGTGGTACGCTGGTCCCGGATCAGCCCGCGACGGTGCCGAGGAGGCGGCACGGTTAGAATGTCGCAAGGAGGACGTTGAATTTGACCTGACCGGTTCTTCTTGGGTTTTATATTTTATATTTTATTTTTTTTTTGAAATGTGGTTTTCTACGTTTTCGCCTTTCAGGGTTGTGCCCCATGTGATTCTGCACCTGGCAAAAAAAAACTTGGCCCAAAACTGGATCCAGACAGTGGGAGTTATGGCCATTCAGATGGTGTGCGCGGTGTCTTCGACCCCATCCGGCCAACGCTCCGGGACCTATCAGCACCGCAATCGTGAACATGATAGTACCGGGGAGGCCTATCCGAGGGAGGCACTGTCTTCGGAACATCCTGGGTGGTACGCGGGTCCCGGATCATGCCGCGACGGTGCCGAGGAGGCGGCACGGTTAGAATGTCGCAAGGAGGACGTTGGAATTTGACCTGACCGGTTCTTCTTGGGTTTTATCTTTTATATTTATTTTTTTTAAATGTGGTTTTCTCCCGTTTTCGCCCTTCAGGTGTGCTCCCATGTGATTCTGCACTTGGCAAAAAAAACTTGGCACAAAACAGGATCTAGACGGGAGTTATGGCCCATTCAGATGGGTGTACGGTGTCTTTGACCCCATCCGGCCAACGCTCCGGGACTATCAGCACGCAATCATGAACATGATAGTACCGGGAGGCCTATCCAGAGGGACGCACTGTCTCAGAACATCCTGGGTGGTACGTGGTCCCGGATCATGCCGCGACGGTGCCGAGGAGGCGGCACGGTTAGAATGTCTGCAAGGAGGACGTTGAATTTGACCTGACCGGTTCCTCTTGGGTTTTATATTTTATATTTATTTTTTTTGAATGTGGTTTCTCACGTTTTCGACCCTTCAGGGTGTTGCTCCAGTGATTCTGCACTGGCAAAAAAAAACTTGGCACCAAAACTGGATCCGGACGGGGAAGTTATGGCCATTCAGATGGGTGCGCGTGTCTTCGACCCCATCCGGCCAACGCTCCGGGACCTATCAGCACCGCAATCGTGAACATGATAGTACCGGGGAGGCCTATCCAGAGGGAGCACTGTCTCGAACATCCTGGGTGGTACGCGTCCCGGATCATGCCGCGACGGTGCCGAGGAGGCGGCACGGTTAGAATGTCGCAAGGAGGACGTTGAATTTGACCTGACCGGTTCTTCTTGGGTTTTATATTTTATATTATTTTTTTTAAATGTGGTTTTCTCCGTTTTCGCCTTCAGGGTGTGCCCCATGTGATTCTGCACCTGGCAAAAAAAACTTGGCCCAAAACTGGATCCAACGGGGAGTTATGGCCATTCAGATGGGTGCGCGGTGTCTTCGACCCCATCCGGCCAACGCTCCAGGACCTATCAGCACCGCAATCGTGAACATGATAGTACCGGGGAGGCCTATCCAGAGGGAGGCCTGTCTCGAACATCCTGGGGGTACGCGGTCCCGGATCATGCCGCGACGGTGCCGAGGAGGCGGCACGGTTAGAATGTCGCAAGGAGGACGTTGAATTTGACCTGACCGGTTCTTCTTGGGTTTTATATTTTATATTTTTTTTTTTTGAAATGTGGTTTTCTCCGTTTTCGCCTTTCAGGGTGTGCCCATGTGATTCTGCACCTGGCAAAAAAAACTTGGCCCAAACTGGATCCGACGGGGAGTTATGGCCATTCAGATGGGTGCGCGGTGTCTTCGACCCCATCCGGCCAACGCTCCGGGACCTATCAGCACCGCAATCGTGAACATGATAGTACCGGGGAGGCCTATCCAGAGCGAGGCACTGTCTCGGAACATCCTGGTGGTACGCTGTCCCGGATCATGCGCGACGGTGCCGAGGAGGCGGCACGGTTAGAATGTCGCAAGGAGGACGTTGAATTTGACCTGACCGGTTCTTCTTCGGTTTATATTTTTATTTTTTTTTTGAAATGTGGTTTTCTCCGTTTTCGCCTTCAGGGTGTGCCCCATGTGATTCTGCACTGGCAAAAAAAACTTGGCCCAAACTGGATCAGACGGGGAGTTATGGCCAT